>WAAF01019747.1:249064-274075 GCA_013400475.1 Tricholaema leucomelas
CCCTCCCCCTCCGCCAAGCCTACATGTGTTAAAGAGGGTCTTTAAGCAATGAAGGGCAGCTGGCAGCTTAGATGAAGATGACAGTGTATCTGCAACTTTGACAGCACTTCCCTTGCCCAAGAATGAAGAACTGATGTGGAGATTGATACTTGGGGGAGAGGCTGTCAAGGAGCAGGACAGAGACTGCAGATAAGCGACTCAATCAGTGTCAGACCTGTCCTGCTGTAGCATCACCTGTAAATCACGGCGGTTAAAGCTGCACCTCCACTAAAGCAAGGAGCAGAAAGCTCTAATAGAAACATGGGTGGTGAAGCAGACGTGTGCCCTGGCTGTATTAAAAGCCTGCAAGCTGGGTTGCAGCTGCTGCTTGGGCACAAAGGGGAGCCAGATACCCTCTTCAGGATCTTGAAATATTTAGGGGTGTTTTTCAGTAAGCTCAGCCTGCATTTGAGTGTGCTGCTCTACAGCCGGCAGGCTGCAGTAGGACCCAGAGGAGTCTGTGTGCATTTGCCATGCACACATGGGTACCTGACACCAGTGGAGGCTGGGGGCATGGAGGTGTTTCATGTGGCACAGAAGTAATCAGAGGCTGAGCAGACTAATGAAATTGATTTCAGCATTTTCAGGCTGCTCCAAGAGTGGGGATCCAGCAGCTCCAGCACGTCCTGGAGAGCTGATTGCAATTGTGCATGCACCCTCTCTGTTTCTCTCGACCTTTCTTTGAAATATTCCTTTGCTGTTGAGTTTAATGGGAAATCTTTTCAAATAATAACTCTCTGGACAGCTGGGGGCTTGGCAGTGAGAGGGAGCCATGGGGCTGAGCTAATGAGTGGATTCGTAATTAATTAATTGCAGGCAGGTGCAAGTGGAGCCTCCCGTTGCCTCTCTCTCCTCTGTCTGACTCTGAAGATCTGTTGCCCAGAGCCTGGCACTACCACAAGCCATCCAAAGAGACTGAGCAAAAACTGTTGCTGGCTTTGCCATGGACCATGACTTTGACAGGTAGGACAGAGGCTGATGTTCCTGTGTCCTTACTGCAGGGAACCCAAGGAGCCTGTCCATTGTAGCATGTTGCCTTTGCATCTGCCAGGCTCTACACTCAGACCCATAAAGGCACCTTCTCTCTGCTAGGCAGAGCCCCACTGCCCCTCCTCAAGGATGTTTGATTGTTCTGTTTAGCATAGGTGCACTGAAATAATTCACAATTTCCCATTTTACATCCCAGATGGAGCAAACCTGCCTGGACAGGAGAAGGACTAACTCCTGGTTAGCTGAGCACTGGGGACACTGATGCAGCCAGTGTCTAACCTCTGTCCCTTCAGCCTTACTTTGGCTGTTCCAGTGGGTACTCAGCAGAGTCCTGTTGATGTAGGGTGACACTGAATTTAGGTCTGTACTTGTACATAGCAAAACTTGTTTGACTTCAGTAGGTCCTGGTTGTCACTCGCACCAATCAAGTAGGCTTAGGCTTTCCTATCAATNAACTTAGAATGTGCCACTCCCTCTACATTTGGTGGCTGGGACCCAACTGAAGAAGCAGTGGGGCTGAACCTACAGCATGAAAACTCTCTTTATTTATGGGCACCCTGACAAACGAGCAAATCCATCAAGTGCCAGGCACCTCCAGAGCAAATGAAATTTCATTGCTGTCTCCTTACTTCCAACGCAGCAGCGCCCCCNGTGCCCTGGCTGTATTAAAAGCCTGCAAGCTGGGTTGCAGCTGCTGCTTGGGCACAAAGGGGAGCCAGATACCCTCTTCAGGATCTTGAAATATTTAGGGGTGTTTTTCAGTAAGCTCAGCCTGCATTTGAGTGTGCTGCTCTACAGCCGGCAGGCTGCAGTAGGACCCAGAGGAGTCTGTGTGCATTTGCCATGCACACATGGGTACCTGACACCAGTGGAGGCTGGGGGCATGGAGGTGTTTCATGTGGCACAGAAGTAATCAGAGGCTGAGCAGACTAATGAAATTGATTTCAGCATTTTCAGGCTGCTCCAAGAGTGGGGATCCAGCAGCTCCAGCACGTCCTGGAGAGCTGATTGCAATTGTGCATGCACCCTCTCTGTTTCTCTCGACCTTTCTTTGAAATATTCCTTTGCTGTTGAGTTTAATGGGAAATCTTTTCAAATAATAACTCTCTGGACAGCTGGGGGCTTGGCAGTGAGAGGGAGCCATGGGGCTGAGCTAATGAGTGGATTCGTAATTAATTAATTGCAGGCAGGTGCAAGTGGAGCCTCCCGTTGCCTCTCTCTCCTCTGTCTGACTCTGAAGATCTGTTGCCCAGAGCCTGGCACTACCACAAGCCATCCAAAGAGACTGAGCAAAAACTGGTGCTGGCTTTGCCATGGACCATGACTTTGACAGGTAGGACAGAGGCTGATGCTCCTGTGTCCTTACTGCAGGGACCCCAAGGAGCCTGTCCATTGTAGCATGTTGCCTTTGCATCTGCCAGGCTCTACACTCAGACCCATAAAGGCACCTTCTCTCTGCTAGGCAGAGCCCCACTGCCCCTCCTCAAGGATGTTTGATTGTTCTGTTTAGCATAGGTGCACTGAAATAATTCACAATTTCCCATTTTACATCCCAGATGGAGCAAACCTGCCTGGACAGGAGAAGGACTAACTCCTGGTTAGCTGAGCTAACTGATGCAGCCAGTGTCTAACCTCTGTCCCTTCAGCCTTACTTTGGCTGTTCCAGTGGGTACTCAGCAGAGTCCTGTTGATGTAGGGTGACACTGAATTTAGGTCTGTACTTGTACATAGCAAAACTTGTTTGACTTCAGTAGGTCCTGGTTGTCACTCGCACCAATCAAGTAGGCTTAGGCTTTCCTATCAATGCCTGTCGTATGTAGCAATGCACTTAGGGCAACAAACTTGCTGTGCTTAATAGGAAAATAACTAATCCTTAATGTGTTGAGAGGGAATGACTACTCTCTAGGCTCCTGTGTCATAACTCTACTAATGTCTGAAATGGAAAGCACTGAATTAAACACTCAGCAGCTCTCCCCTCACCTTGGCCAAAAATCCAGGGAAGAAATATAGTCCTGCTTCCTGCTGCTGCTGTGGTGGGTGGAGGCCTGTGGGATGAGCCAGTGTGGGCTGGCAGCTCAGGACTGTTTGCTAACGTTTCCTGGTTAAATGTTTACAAACCCAGAGGAAATGTCTCTCCCAGATGTTGCTGATAATTTCCTATCATACCCCTCCTGGCACGGTGCAGGGCTGCTTTGTCACCCTCCAGATCGGCTGCTAGGTTCATGCTTAACAACGGAGTTGACTGACTTCTTTACACATGCTGCTTTTGCCCTCCTGGTCTCTTGGGTTTATATGGAGAGTAGCTGTGCCCTGGCTTCATGCACAGCTTTCTCTGCAGCCGTTGAAGTGCACTCACAATCAGAATGGCCTTCAGCAGAGTTACAGGGCAGCTTTTCCTACATCTCACACCTTCACCAGTGGGCTGTGCTGGACAATGCAAAGGCAGCCCTGGGCCATGCTGCCCCTTGGGATGAGATTCCTCAAGGTGTCTTGCTCCATTACGCCATCAAAGAGGTTGAGCTCTTCCAGCAGCCGTCAGGGACAGCTGCTGCCAAATTAATCTCAGCCTCGTATTTTAAGATGACATTCAATGTTCTTACCAGAGCTGGGGAGCCCTTTACGCTGCAGCAATAATCCACTGCTTGGCCATGAAATCCTTAGCACAGTGTCACAGCCACCCCTTTCAGCAGCAAAGTTTTATTAACTTAGGGTGTAAGAAGTTTTAGAGAGCAAAATATCTCCCTCCAAGAGAAATAAGGATGATTTAAGCAGTCTGGGTGTATTTGAGATGGAGAGTGAGTCCCCCAGCTGACACATCAGAGGGAAAAGCTGTAAGCCAAGGCTGCAGTTATTAAAGAAGGAAGCTGAGGCTGTGTAAAGCCAACCTTTTTAAGCACTCCACAAGAACATTTTAATAAAAAGCACAACAAGCCCACAACAAATCATAACTTGGAAGCAGAAAAAATGTCAATTCCTGTCAAGTTTTGAAGAACAGCCTGAGCTTAAGGAAAAGCGAATTCCTGCTACGCTCCCTTCCCCTGCCCTCCACTCCCATGCACGGAGCAAAGCCACCCCAAGCGCCACCCGTGACATGCTGCAAATCACACTGGGGAGCAGCGGGGGGACAGCCACCAAGCCAGCCATGGGAAGGCCCACTGAGGGACTGAAGCTTAAAGAAAATGAAATTTATAGTCAGAGCATTAAAATATTAAAAGGCCTTAAAGAACAGCCATGAATCTGATTTGCAGGGGAGGAAAGGCAAGTCTGTCGTCGGGCAGAGACAAATGGCTGCTGGACTTGACAACTCACATAAATCTGGCAGACCAGAAGGAATAAAGCCCAATCAGACCCAAAAAGAAAAAGGTGATGAAAATATTTCATGACATAAAGACTGAAAATGAGAGGCAAAGCTAAAGAAGATATGGAGGTGAAGGCAGAGAAACCATTATAAAAATACCAGCAGAAGATGGGGGTAGAGGAGAGAAGTTATTAAAAATGGCCAGAAGTGGCTTGGTGGCACAGGTATTTTTGACAGTCTTGCCTGAGACAGCTGCTGCTTCTTGCACAGCAAGAATTCTTTGGATGGGCTTCAACAACTTAGACCTTTCACAGACACAGAGGAGCAGCCCATACCGTGCAGAAGATCAGCATTAAACCACCCAGTGAGGAGGGGTGGACACAAGGAGCCACATACAACCCCAGCATCCTGAGGTATACTGGGGCAAAACCTCTCCCCTTTCCAGAGGCAGATCAGCACTGACCAGGCACACCCACACATGCTGCTCCCCATGAGCAGCAGAACTACTCCTGAACCTGATCAGCTGCCCTGAGACATGACTCTGGGCTAACCCCACAGGTCCTCTGAGAGTCACGTCTGGTTGTGCAACACGGGCGAGCTGCAGATGCTCTGTGGCTTTAGAAGTCAGCAGAACAGATGCGCCCAGCTCTACGCTTCTCACCCCATATCACTGGGGACCCCTCCTGTGGGGTCTCCTCTCATGGCTGCCACACCCAACTGAGACTGGCTCAGGGGCTGCTGTCACACTGTGCTGAAGATAGACTGCAAATCCATCCAGGAGCCACAGCCAGGACCCACCACAAGTTGGGAAGCAGGGTGCAGGGAGGGCTGGATTTACAGAACGCTGTCTGTACGCCAGCCCTCCCTCTGAAACGCTAAACAAAACCCAACATGCAGCTACATTTTGGAGAAAGCATGAAGCATCTGGTTCCCTTCACTGGTGTACATAGCAAGAGAAAAGTTGGCAGTACATCTGATTACCATAAAAGAGAGAGCTATGCAGAAAAAAGCCACATTAGCGTAACATTGCCCAAAACAAAGTTAAATGTCTGCCTTGTTTTGAAGATGCTCGTGGTGGAAATGTGAGCAAAGGCCAGCCCAAATTAATGAGAACTGCAAAGGAATGGGCTGGGCTGGGACTGGCACCATGCCACCATGCCTTGCCCGGCAGTTCTTATTGATCAGCTTATTTGTTTGGCTGGATGAGAAAACAACCTGCAAACATGCAGAAAACCAGGCCTGGTGCTTGGCCACTGCAACCACGGCGACCAGGAGCTGCAGGCTTACACACACCTGTCCGCATCCCTCTCCTGCACCGCACAAGCGGTTGATGGGAGCCCAGCCCTTTGCCAGTGGGACTTCTTGGGTACTGAGGCCCCTGTCCAAACACCTCCTGCCCTGTGCCAAGGCCAAGCATAGCACCACACCGGGGCCACCCATCCCGCCTCACAGCTCAGACAGGAATGATGATGGGGACAAGCAGAGGAGCCATGCCACCTCCTGTCACAGGCTGCCCCAATCACCACTGCTCACTGATGTCTCTGCAAAAAAATTCCAGTGCTGGGGAGGTGGCAATTCCCTGGCAACGTATGTCAGGACAGCTGTGTCAAGGAGGGTGAAAGAGGTGTCTGCTTTGTTTCATGGAGCAAAGTGGAGTTTCCATGGCTCTTCCTGACATCTAGGCTGAGATTACCTGCTGAAGCAGCTAAAAACTTGGGGTGGGGTTGGGTTGGGGGAAAGAAGAAGAAAAGCCCAGCCCTGGCTTTGGCTTTCCTCCTGGAAAGGAAAAACCCATCCCAGCAACTCTTGCTTTTATGAACTTCAAACATGCAAACACCTCAGTGCCATCCAAGCATCTCCTTCCAATTTCAGCTGTAACACATGCTGAAGGGCTGGGGGAAACAGGGAGGGAAACTTGCTGAAACAGCCAAAGGCAAAGGCAACAGCACTCTTAACTCTTTGTGTGAGGATGCCTGTGGGGCTGTGTCTCTGGGGCTTGGCTTAGGGGTCTGCAAAGCACATTAGCCTATCTCCCTGGGATAGGTATCCCCATCTTCAGCTCTATCAGCTTCATGAAGGCTAGATGGAGATGCAGGTACCAGTAACAAGCACTCTTATCTAGGCCCCACATCATTACAGAGCAAGTCACAGAGTCCCACTTGGAGAGGGGAGACAGGTAAGAACAGACTTTCTAAGGCAGTTTGCCAGACTGCAGCCCAGCCATGCCAATCATTGTCCCAAACGGGGCATAGGCAGGTGTGTGGCTCTGGGCACAGACCGGATTGATCATCCCCTCTGCCCATAGCGAAGCAGCTGGGTCTGCAGCGCCAACATGATCTCCAAAGCTCATTACAAGAGAGCAGTGTGGCACTCCAGAATGAGCTGGTGTTACGCTTTGGATGTCACGATGGTAAAACCATCAAAATAGGGATCTGCAGGCCCTGCCATGCACCAGTGCCAAACCATGACACGTGAGGAGGGGGCTGTAACAGTACAGGCAGCTGAGTTGCTCCAAACCAGAAAGTATTTTGAGGGCTAAGCAGGACAGTGAGGCTGCATCAAACAGTGGAGGTTCAGCAGATGGGAGGATGGAAAAGGCTGTCGGATCTTGTCTTCCTGGATATCCAGTGTCACAAACAGGACATTGCTCAACAACTTAAAAGATGAACACCTCTGCCTGAGGTTATCAGCCTCCAGATAACGACTAGGTTGTGAACACAGCAATGTTGCTGGAATTGAAGAGATTCACTATCCTCACTCAAGAATAAGTGATGATGTTTCCCCCAGATAATGGAGATGAAAGGGAGATAATGCTGATGAAGAGCAGGGATGGAGTAACGGCACAGCCACAATGACTCATCGCAGCTGCCCAGGAGACTTGGCAGGCAAGGAAAATATTTGCACAAGGTTTAATAAGCCCTGTCCATATTCCTTTTGATGCCTGAGGGATACCCTCATGAATTTGGATGGCAGCAGCAGTGTGGTGGGCTTCTCCAACCTAGCAAGCAGAACGCAGAGGTGCCTCCTCAGAATATGGGGAATGCCTGTCCTAAAAAATCTCTGGTCAGGCAACCCAAGCTGCTCTGTAATGCTGTCCCTGACATGAAAAATACACTTCTAGAAGGCTAATTATAAAACAGTCTCCTGATGCCCCCATCTAGCCTAGACAGGATATGCTTTGGCTTGATCTGCAAATGCTGATGGTGCTGCCAGCCCTGTGCCTCCAACAGGCTCAGCACCACAGAATCACAGAGTGTCAGGGGCTGGAAGGGACCTCGAAAGATCATCCAGTCCAACTCTGCTGCCAGAGCAGGATCACCTGTACCAGATCACGCTAGAGTGCGTCCAGGCGTCTTTTGAGTCTCTCCAGAGAGGGAGACTCCACAATCCCCTGGGCAGCCTGTTCCAGTGTTCTGCCACCCTCACAGTGAAAACATTCCTCCTCGTGATTACATGAAACTTCCTACACCTGCGCCCTTTCCCTGAGCAGAGGTAAGGAAGGGGTTTGTTCTATTGAAGGACAAGAGCTGGGAGACCCACTCCTCTCAGCTGTCCCCCTGCCCCACAGTCCCCATGTGGAGAGGTTCCTGCATGTGTGCAGAGGCTTCAGAGGCGCAGCTTGGGACACTTGCCTGCATCCACCTGAGAAAGTCACAACCTGCTCCTGAGCATCCTCACATGGAGAAGGAGGTTCTTGGCACTGGGTGCACCATTATCTGTGAACAGGTGGTGGGGCTGAAACTGAGGTCTTTTGGAGTGCCTGCCTAATGTAACACAGACATGTTAGCTAGAGTCTTACAAGTAAGCTTTTGTTTGAACTTACAGAGGTAAAAAAAGGCACCCAGAATCTGTACCTCTAAAAAACCCCAAAAAACATAAGGAAAGCATAAAGGTAAATACAATTCATTAACAAATAAATGGTGCTTATTTTGGCTTAATAAGGGATGGAAGGGAGCAGCAAAGCCTTTGCTTAATAAGGGATGAATAAGGGAGCAGCAAAGCCTTTGCCAGCAAGGGCCAGAGCCCTGCATGGGCTCTCCCTTCACAGCCACAGAGACAGGTATGATCTGTTGTGGTAGCACCAGCTGCAGGCTGAGCAAAGTGGAAGTTGTGCAAGAAAAGGGATGAGCCAGAAGAGACCTGGTACCTTGCCAGGTGCCCTGTGTCAAGTTGCTAAGGATCACCTGCAGTGCTGTAAAAGCCCAGGCACTGCCAGGTGCCATCACAGCCAGCAAGGCTTTGTGAGCACCCTGCAATGGACTGCACGTGTGGCATATGGGTCAGACAGGTGTTCCCAGCTGGGTCCATGCTCCAAGCAGACACAAGGCAGCATCAGAAACATCATGGTTCCCCCATGTGGGTTTTTGATAAGCTGCTGGCAGTCCTGCACAGCTGGCTAAGTGCAAGGTGAAATCCTTTCCGTGCCATACTATGTTGTGGCAGCCACACAGAACACGTGTAACAAACTGCAGCACAGGCTAATGTTAGCTGTGACAGACACATGCATGTCTAGTCCAGAACCTTCCCTCTGCCACCACTGCAGCACCACCTTTATCTCAGACCCACAGCAGCAAATCTCTGTGCTGGGTGGAACCCCACAGAACCTCAGCTCAGCCGAGGCAGCCTGCAGCTCGGCTTGCCCTAAGGCCCTTCCCTTCCCGTATCAGTATGCGCCAGATTCCCTCACTGGTTCTTGCAAATGCCCCCCGCCCCAGCCTCAAAGGGCGCTGAAGAAACACGATGCTGTCTTTACACAGCTTCTTTCTTGCTCTGCTTTACAGTGAAGGTTAATTCAGAACTAAAAAGCGTTGTTTATAAAGAACTCTCACCCCTCTCCCTCTCTCTCTCTCCTCCACCCTCACCGCACCGCCTCTGCNATGGGGGATAATGAACTGCTGGGACTGTCATCCAAAAAGCGCTTAATGACACTATTCGCTCTGTGTGTGGGGAGCGTTGGCTGTTTTCAGAGCTCTCCTTATGAATAGTTTTCAAGCTGTTTTGACTGTTATGTTACAAGGAGCAATTCACTCTTAGCTGCCTATTTCCATCACTGAAGCTGGCCAATGTAATCCACGCGGACCTGGGACACCAGAGCTGATGGCTAACGCTCCTGCTCCCTCACCTCTGTCGTTGTGGCAGTAGAGAGGGACCAGGCTTTCCTTCCCTGTCCCTTGCCACCTTCTCACTGCCAGGCTCCATTTTCAGGAATATGCTCCAGTTTTGCAAGTGGTGCTTCTCCAAACTGGACAGCTGCAACATCCCAGATCACATCCCTGGACCCACAGGTGCTCATGGCACTGCTGAGCCTGTGCCTCTGACTGTCCACTTTCGAGGGCTGGTAGTCCCTACTGCAGGCTTGGCAAGGGGAAAAAGGACCCAGTCTGAGCTTCATCTGTGCCGCAGAGACACTGCGAAGATGCGGTAAAACAATCTGTTCTCATCTTTTCTTGGACCCTTTGCTGTGAGACACAATATTTTGGAGGGGCAGCCGAAATCTTGCTGGTGTTAATTTACTTTCGGTCTGCTGACTGTTAACTTTAGGCTTGCTGCGCTTTTTGTGGCTCCTTTTACTTAAAGAGAGATTATTTTCTCTTAAAACAGGGCGAGAAGCAGCTTGGCACCACAGACACTTTAAAGATGTTTGAACATTTGCAAGAGAAAGCAACCACAGTTTTTAAACATTATGAAAAGCACCTTGAACAAATTCTTAGCAAGAGTCCCCCGTGAGTTCCATCCTTTACTGAATGAGCCTGTCACTCAGGCCAAGGGCGGCTGAAGCTTGGTGCATCTCCCCACACTTCTGTTCTGCATCTCAAAATCCTGCAAGGACAGGGCAGTGACTCCAGACACTATGTGGGAAAGATAAGCTCTACCAAATCACAGAGTTATTACAAACAAGAGGCAATGCAAGGCAGCTCCTCCCTGAAGCCATGCTCACCCGACAGCCCTCATAAAAACACAAGTATTTATGTTCACAACATACTTCAGCACTGCCAAGTGAGCAGTAGTTCCCAAGCTGCTTGTAGGTCTCACTGAGGTTTTCAGGTATTGTTTCACCATGCCCTTCTTACATGAAATTGGGATGTGGTTTATCTTCCCCCCCCTAAATAAGGTTTTCCTGTTGAAACCTTTGTTTTCTGGCCAATATAAAACCCAAGAGATGGTTTTATTTCTAAGTAATTGTGAGAAAACTTAGCAGTGGCTACCCACCAAAAATGTAGAATCATAGAATCAACCAGGTTGGAAGAGACCTCCAAGATCATCCAGTCCAACCTAGCACCCAGCCCTGTCCAGTCAACCAGACCATGGCACTAAGTGCCTCATCCAGGCTTTTCCTGAACACCTCCAGGGACAGTGACTCCACCACCTCCCTGGGCAGCCCATTCCAATGCCAATCACTCTCTCTGGGAAGAACTTCCTCCTAATATCCAGCCTATACCTCCCCCAGCACAACTTGAGGCTGTGTCCCCTTGTTCTGTTGTTGGTTGTCTGGGAGAAGAGACCAACCCCCACCTGGCTACAGCCTCCCTTCAGGTAGTTGTAGACAGCAATGAGGTCCCCCCATGATGTACCTCTGCTGGTGTCCGCAGAGTTAATCTGTTGGGGTTTTTAATTAAAAAACAAAACACAAAACAAAACAAACAAACAAACAAACAAAAAACAACCCCAAACATTTTATGGCCTAAAGTATTTCCTTTCTACCATTTGGACTCTCCTCATATGTTTGTCAAGCCTTTACCTGTCACTTCCTTGCCTCCTCTGACTCAGTGCCATATTCCTTGTGTCTTCCCACCAGTTTTTTATGGTAGAGTTGCATTCTCATCATCTATCTAACTGCAGGCACTCAAATCACAGCCACTGGGTTCAGGAGGACCAATGGCCAGCAGAGACCATTAGATCATCTTGCTTGACCTCTCCCTGACACAGGGCTGTGTCTGGCATCCAATTACTCCTGTACCAAGCCTGGTAACTCCTGCTTGGCTAAAGCGAATGGTGCAGAAATGCATCCGGTCAGGGTCTAAATATATCAAAGGCAAAGGAATATGCTGCTCTCTTGGGTACTTTAATCTTTATTAACACTCACTTTTAAAAAGGTCTGTTTGATTTCCAATTTGAATTCGTCTGGCTTCAGCTTCCAGGCATGGGCATGTGTGATGCCTTTCTCCTCTAGATTAAACAGCCCTTTAATACTTGCCTTTCTCTCCCCGTGAAGGTACCTCACACAGCACAATTAAGCCACCTCTTGATCTTCTTTTTAATAAGCTAAACAAGCTGAGCTCCTTCGGTTTTGCACTGTAAGACATTTCCCCTAGCACCTCCCCAGGATCAAGTCCCTAATACTGCCTGATTGCGTGGCGGGGGATGCGCGGCAAAGCAGTCCTGTGCAGGTGATGAAAATAAAGCAGCTTGCTAGGAGACAAATGACTTTCCCCCTCACCTACTCCCTCAGCCAGCCCATGTTTTTGATGAGGTTGCCTAGGGGCATCTAGTGAGATTTCACACATCTCCAGCCACATCCCCAAGTCACCAAGTGATGGGGAGGCAATGTCGTAGCTGTGCCCACCTGTGCATACAAAATACTCAACAAATGACGAAGCTGAGGGCTGCTTCCTAGTGCGGGGACTTGGGTGTGCCCAGAGCTACCTATTGCACCTGGCAGAGGAACCCCAGTGCCACACCAAGTCATACCCTTTGACTCTAGCCATCCACAAAACTCACTACTCCCTGTGGTTTTAAGTGCCATGAATCCCTTCACTCATCTCTAAGAAGTGGCTCAGGACACCTGGGCTCCAGATGGCAGGCGGCAGTGCCTCCCACCAGGGCACTCGCTGCCTTTACTGACAGAAATGAACAAAGGGACAAGGCCTTTGTTCATTCAAAATGTACCTGGAGCAACAATAAATTTCAGCATTGACCAAAAACTGGAAGTCAATCCACATGCCGTGCTGCACACATTATTGGCAAGAATCGTCACTTGTGATCCAATTTTCAACACATTTCCTTCAGAACTGGAGTCTGCGTGCCCCACCTACACATGCGGTAATGGGCATATTTTAGGTGATGTGATTTTGCAGCCAGCCAGCCCACAAGCTGGATTTTAGCCATGGGCTTCAGCAATACCATTTCACACACCATTATACTGGTTTAGCTGAGAGGGTGTGCAGAGCCCCTCGCACTCTCCGCCGAGTATTTGTCCTGCCCGCAAATCAATTACAGCAGACACCGCATGCATTAGGACTGCTGCTTGGCACGGATTTCAACCATGATATATGTTGCTCTGCTCTGCAACAAATGACTTAGACCTCCAGGAGGTTGTGTCCATCAGCAAGGATTTTATGAGGTGAGCCGTGTCCGTTCTCACAACAGTAAAGGCTACCTGGCAGAAAACTGTAAGCTGTTTCCCTCAGAGGGGGGCACGCCCTAGACGAGCATCCTGGTCTCACTTTGGGAACACGTTCAGATATTAAAGGGACCAGAGAGTGTCATTACTGCCAGGTGATAAAAACAACCACTGCTTGGGAAGACTGATGGCCTTTGTAAAACCTCCCAACAGAAGCTTCATTTTGCACAGTGGATAATAACAGTAGTCTTGGGCTGAAATCCCAAAGCAGCTGCATTTTCCAAGGCTACAAAAGTGACTTCAGGATTCCTGGCGCCACATCGCTCAAGCATTACTTTTTGGCAGTCACAAAGCCTGAGATCAGTTAATATTCTTCAACAATCACAGCTCAGAGATGTCATCTGCTCTCTCCCTACTTGTAGCTCTGCTTTCTGGTTTGCCTCCTTGGCTCAGCAGAGTGAGAGCAGAGGCTACTTTGGACAAGAGAGCCAGCAAGCAAATCTCCTCCTTTTATCTTTGCTCTTCCAACAGGGATAGGAAGGTCTCACTCTCTGACACTACAATAACTGCCAGCTTGCATTATGACATCATGAAGATATCATTGTGTCACACTGCTGACATGATCTTGCTAGACAGCTCCTTGTGCTCCAGGAGCACCTGGACTTTCCACACTATCTCCAGCCCATTTTCATCACAGCTGCCAATCACAGGCCCCTAACAGACTGGAACTGGCCCTGGGGGGAGGCACAGGCTGAGACATTCTCATTTACCTGCTGCTCTCTTGGCCATAGCCACTGTTCCAGCTGAGAAACAGCCACCCTGCTCAAGGGTCACTGGAATCCTTGTAAGTTTTCACTAGTCCCTGGGCCATGGCTCCACACCAAGCACAGAGCTGCCACCAGCTCACCTGGGAGCAAGTCAGATCCCCACTCATCTATTGCACAGCTTTAAAGATACTACTATGAGAGCCCAGAGGGAAGATGAGGCAGCATGGGGTTATGGTGAGGCTGTGACATGCCCTCACCTCACCCACGGGGCTGTCCACTGTGTCAGATCCAACAGGTCAGAGCAGGGTCTCCCTGCTCTAGGGCGGAGAGTGAAATAGCAGCACATTCACCAGAGAGCAAACAAGAAAGCAGTAGTGCATTTAAGCTCTGTTTTTGACATTAGCACTGACACTGTTAGTGGCCCCCTCCTTGCCAGCACAGGAGCTTCAAGCATGCAAGGACAGGGGTGCTGGCTATCCCCTTGCATGCTCAGTGCTGGGGTGAGGGCTGTGTGTGGCAGCCACAGCCAGCTCCTGCACCAGAAGTACTTAGACGGGAGACAGGCTTCAGCTCACTGTCACAGCAAGGTGCCCTGCTGCTGGTGTCGCTCACATTCAGTTCTGACACCTATTCATCCAGTTCAAGTGGGCTTTTTTCCATGAGTTTTCTTGGCTGTTTTCTCTAGATTAAGATTTTCTGAAGACTGCTGGTTCCCTTTGTAACCTTTCAAGAGTCCTTTCTATATGAAGTTCTCTTCACATCATCTCCAACAGATGCAGGTAATAAAGAAGTCACAGCAGATTTACGACTTTGAGAAGCTCATTATATCTATCTACCCATCAGGAAAAGGAGCTGGTTCTAAAAAGAGGAAGGAGATGGATTTTGCCGTTATTTATTGTTTAAAAAGGGGAAGAAAAAGATAACTTCTTCAATCCTTCCCAGCCCAATTGTCTGAGAACATCCTCTGAACTAACCAAGCACAGTGCCAGCTCATGGCCAACATCAGGACACAGTGCCATGGCTATTTGGAGAGACTAGAGAACCTAGCTCCACGTATGTGCATCCCAGTCAAAGCACCTCAGCTGGCATCACTTTGGGATCCAGCCACAGGGTTGCCAGGGATGACAATCAACCCAGGAGGGCTGCACTGTTAGAGGATAGAGACAGGTTAGGATGGCTTAGGATGGACTATGGCAGATCCTGCCTGCCCGCAAATGTCCTCAGTGAAAAATGGGGTGGGACAAGGAGCTCCAAACATGGTGCCCATGCCCTTGAGTATTCCCAAAGCCATGCCCAGAAAGCACAGGTTTTGGCTGTGCAGCCCAAACTGGACCTCTATCCATTCCACTATAGACCTGACACCACAGCCCACCCACACTGGAAATGCTTTGCTACAAAGAACGAAGGCTGCAAGTGAAGGATTAGGCAGCAGAATAAGAGCCAGAGGGACTGACAGTCTTCAGAAACAGTCATACACCAAGAAAGAGGTGACAATCCCACACCCCACCCCAAGCAGTACCACTTCCTTAGTGAACATTTGCACCAAGCAGTTGCTCTCAGGCTTTCTATGAGAGCAATTCAGTGAGCTCCTCACCCATTCCCATGCTCTTCACTGCTGCTCTCCCAGCAGCTGGGACAGCTCTCTTCCAGGGAGCTCCCATCTGTCCATGCCTGCAAGGACGGGAGAGTTTTGCATCAGGAAGAGCTGATACTGGCAGTACTCAGAGGCAGAAGCTTCTGGGTGGTGTCAGAGAGGGTTAAATAAGCACACTAGGAAGATCCAGCCTCTTGGGTCGTGGTATTGGGTCATGTTTTTGCTATGTCCTTCAACCACATCAGTCAGGGATTCATAACTGCTGAAGTCCTCACTTGGGAAATACATTTTCCAGGCATGGTTCCAGCCAAAAGGCAGCTTTGTAGGCCTATTGTCAGCATGACTTTGCAGCTTGTTTGCAAATGGCTGGAGACCTGTCTAGCGTTTCTCTGAGCCTAGTTCATTCCCAAATTGCCCAGCAACTGCTGCTCTGCTCTGCCTTGGAGCAGGAGAAACTCTTGGAGTCATCCAGCAAGAGAAGGGCTCAGAGCTGTGCTGAGTTATGTTGTCTGTGGCAGCTCAGAGACTGGGACTGAGGCATTACATACTTGGCATGAAATCATGGCTTCTGCAAGAACAAAAGGACTTTGGTCATCATCTTACAGCCACAGCTGTAGCTCTAAAATGCTGGTGTCTGGGGCCTTCACTCCCTCCCTCCTCTGTTTTGCAGATATGAAGCCTCTTTCTCTACAAACAAACAAACAGTTTTGATCTTTCCCATTGGCCTCTTTTGCAAACACACATCCTGTGCAACGTCTCTGCTCTTGCATCAAAACCCTTGGTGAAACAAAGCAGAAACCTGTTCTCCTTGTCATCTAAAACATTAATTAGGACAGAACACTGAATCTGAACGAACAAACAAATGAAAACTCCACCTGCCTCCAGCAATTTAAGCAAAAATCTCTGTGCAAAGATTAGCTGATGGTGATCAGTCACAGTTACTTCATTTAAAAGGTCTGTAGCCAAAACGTCAGAGTTTACTTTGCATACATTCTCTGTTGTTTTTTTTTCCCAAAAGAACAGGGGAAAAACCCCACCCTCAGCCTTTACTGTTACAAATTATCCTGGTTGTATGAAGCAAAATGCCACATCCCATCTGAAAATGTTAGGTGATGGTGGTGGTGAGTATTTTGTCTCATGCTGATCTAATTTGTGAGCCATGGTGAGGCACAGCCTGGGTTAGAGGAGTTTAATGAGGCACTCTAGATGGGGCACTAAATTAAGGCTCTGTTCAAATGAAATATCCCTGTCCTCAGCACCCCTGGCTGGACTCTGGGCTGGGCGGGAGGTTCAGCCCTCCTCTTACACCACCTGTACCCTGCTGCCCAGTGCACCTGTCTGGCACTCAGGCACCTTTACAGGAACTTTTACCTCTGCAAACCTCTGGTCAACAGCAGCAGCTCAGGGAAGTGGCACGTTCGTGGGCTGTGCCAGAGGACAAGGGATGGGCTTGGGAAGGCAGAAGCTGAATGGCATCTGAAGACCACAGTGGTTGGAGTGCTGCAGGCATGAGTGGTTCATCCAAACCCGTGTGCATTGCAGCCCAGTTGCCCCCATGCCACTGTACCAACAAAGAGCTACATACCAGGGTGTGGGGCTCTATAATGTCCCCTCAGTCTCAGTGAGCATCACGTTGGCTCCAAGCTGGAAGAAGACAGGGAGCTCCAGCTTCACTGCAGGCTGGCACTGACCACCACCATCACACCAGCTCCTGCCTCCTCCTGTAGTGCAGCAAAGAATACAGCTGATTGAGGGGTTTTAATGCAATCTGCAGACAAATTTCAGTGCAAGAGTCAGCAAAAAATCTTTTTTTTTTACTTCTTAAAAAAAAACAGTCAGAAGCAAAGCCAATCAGACAAGGTCTGATTTAGAAGGCAGGCAGGGGGACCAATCCACAGAGAAAAGAGACAACAGTTTTGGCCAACATATCATGGTCTCCATTAAATAAAACAACCTGTCAATTACACTCTCTTGGCAAGTGACTAGCTTGCACTTGGCTGCACACTTGATGATCCACCATTACTTTCCAGAGAGGAGCCTGAAGTATTCTTATTCCAATTCATTGGGCCAAAGTAATTCTCTTAATGCCACCAAACCAGCCATGGACAGGATCCTGCACATAATGTCATTGGCAGTGTTGCTAAATGAAATCCCTTTGCAAGCAGCCAGAGGAATCAATACTCACCGTAATTTGTCCTTCCAAGTTTTCCTCCCACACCACCTTACTTGTGGCACCAGTCTGCACCAGCTCTACCTGCCTCAGCCATGTGCAGGGCAAGAAGGGCTGTAGGGTGCCCTGGAGCAGTGCTCTACCTCGGCTGCCCTCCTGCGTTTGGGTGGCAGCTCCTGGTCCTGCAGGCGGCTCTCTATACAGCCCTGGCACATTGCTGCAAGATGGGCAGGCTTTGCTTCAGGACTGATTAGAAGCTCAGAGAGAGGGATGAGGTGCTCTTACCCGGCTCTGTGGAGTAAGAGGAGCTGATTTTATAACACATAGCGAAAATAATCATGGCTTTTCCCGGTAATTGGAAACACAGCAAAGCCTTCATTAAATTATTAGCCAGAAACTCAGCTTCTGTTAGGCAAGGCTGCCACACCACGGCAAACTCCTCAGTCCACCAGCTAGCATGGGGCCCAGGGACAGCCCAGCCCTCAGCCATTAGCTGGAGTAAATCTTTATTGCTTCCTGAGCCCTTGATTTGGACTACACTAAACATCAATATCTCAGCACTCGATGTCACTCAGTATTATATAAAATCATTAGTGGAGGGTTAATCATTACAAAAAGAGGAGGCCTTGGCTGACAAGTCACTCATTTCCTACGTGAAAGCACTACTATTGCCACAGCAGCACACAGACTCAGACTCAACTGCACATTTTGCTACCCAAATGGATCACCACAACCAAGAGGTTCATTACAGCAGAGGAGTGAAGGGAGAATCACAGAATCATAGAATGGTTTAGATTGGAAGGGACCTCAAGGATCATCCAGCTCCAACCCCCTGCCATAGGCAGGGACACCTCCCACTAGAGCAGGCTGCTCAAGGCCTCATCCAGCCTGGCCTTAAACGCCTCCAGGGAGGAAGCATCCACAACCTCCCTGGGCAACCTGTTCCAGTGTCTTACCACCCTCACTGTAAACAACTTCCTCCTAACATCCAGTCTAAATCTCCCCTCCTCCAGCTTAAACCCATTCCCCCTCGTCCTGACATTACCAGACCTTGTCAATAGTCCCTCCTCAGCCTTCCTGTAGGCTCCCTTCAGATACTGGAAAGCCACTCTAAGGTCTCCTTGAAGCCTTCTCTTCTCCAGGCTGCAGAGCCCCAACTCTCTCAGCCTGTCTTCATAGCAGAGCTGCTGCAGCCCTCTGATCATCTTCGTGGCTCTCCTCTGGACCCGCTTCAGCAGTTCCATGTCCTTCTTGTGTTGGGGGCTCCAGAACTGCACACAGTACTCCAGGTGGGGTCTGACGAGAGCAGAGTAAAGGGGGAGAAGTGACCCGGTTTGTCCACAGCCAGAAAAAGGGATATGCTCAGAGGCTGAGCAAGTTCTGCCCAAAACTCCATCCCTCCCCAGCCAGCAAGAGGAAGCCACTGAAACCAAAAGCTGCATTTAGGACCTCCACCCAGGATTAGCCCCAGAGTGGGATCCCATGGTGCAGCTGCTGCCATCCCACGGTGCAGCAGGCCAGGCACCCTGCAGACCCAGGGAGATCCATGCAGCAAGCAGGGAGGATCCCTTCAATGCTCTGGCCTGTCATTAAAAAAAAAAATATATTAGTAAGTCCAAATGCTTGTGTTTCTTTTCTGCTGGCAGAATAACTCTAAACCATATCATGCCAAGAAACTCACCTCTCTTTGCCAGCAATTCCCCAGAGAGAAGCACTAGTAGAAAAAAAGAATTTCTTAGCAGCTTCTTCATAAAAGAAGTCAGCAATCCCAGGCACAGATACAGGCTGGGTGGGGAATGGCTGAGAGCAGCCCTGAGGAGAAGGACCTGGGGGTCTGGGTTGACAAAAAGCTCAACATGAGCCGGCAGTGTGCACATGCAGCCCAGACAGCAACCCTGTGCTGGGCTGCAGCAAGAGCAGTGTGGCCAGCAGGGCAAGGGAGGGGATTCTNCTACAGGAAGGCTGGGGAGGGACTATTGACAAGGTCTAGTAATGTCAGGACGAGGGGGAATGGGTTTAAGCTGGAAGAGGGGAGATTTAGACTGGATGTTAGGAGGAAGTTGTTTACAGTGAGGGTGGTAAGACACTGAAACAGGTTGCCCAGGGAGGTTGTGGATGCTCCCTCCCTGGAGGTGTTCAAGGTCAGGCTGGATGAGGCCTTGAGCAGCCTGCTCTAGTGGGAGGTGTCCTTGCCTATGGCGGGGGGTTGGAGCTGGATGATCCTTGAGGTCCCTTCCAACCTAAACCATTCTATGATTCTATGATTCTATGAACTTCTCCTAGAGATGACGAGGACAGAGCCTCAGCTGCAGTAAACTGGTGTCACCTCATTGATATGCCATCGAGATGGGTTGGCTTTTTTACATCAGCAGACAACTTGGTCTGCTAATTCAGGAGCAATGCACAAGAGGCAGCTCCAGATGTGTTCTTTACCTTTGCCATTCTGTTTCACAGAGGCAAAAATTTGTGTTGCTTTCTCCTCTGCCAGCTGTGCTAGGAAAGGGTGGAGGACTGCTACTGCAGTCTAGGAAAAACTAGCAGCAAAATGAAGAATTTCAGTAAAACCACTCACTGACACTATAGATCTCGTGACTGGGTCAGCCTGCCAATGCATCAGCACAGCTGGATGGTGGGCACAGAAAGAGCTGATTTAGGATAACAGCCTAAATCGAGTGGGTTTTAGACTTCTCTTTTTGCTCAGCCACAGAACACCAGTGCCAAAAATTTCACTGAGAGCCACATTAGTGGCTGGTCTTCCCAGTGCCAGGAGCTGTGCCTTCTATAGGAGAAGACTTCCATTTCAGAAAACACCTCACAGCCTCCAAGCTAATTTTGCCTGCTACCAGAGATAAAGACAGGCACAGATGTGGTTACAACTTTGATGTATTTTTTTTAAATCATTTGAGAAAGCACCTTGCCAGGAAACAGTTGGAAATGATAGTCCTAAGCAGAGGCAGCTCAGCTGGCAGTCTTCAAGATAAGGCACTTGTATTAAGCATTTAAACTGGAAAAGTTAATTGTTTGGCATTGAGACAGTAGATTAAAAACTGATGCTGTCCTGAGGTTTTGCAAGTAGGCAAGGACCAAGGGCATAAGGTGGGGCTGAGCTGGCTCAGGATGCTGCTCAGCTCTGCAGGAGAAGGGTTGATGTAAGCAGGGTGCTGATGCCTCTGTTCCCTTCACCCATAATCAGGGACACCAGCATCTCTGCTGCCCTGCAGCAGTCAGATGTGGAAAGGGAAGGCATGCAGTCAGTAGGTCAGGGATCCTGAGACACGCTGCAAAAAGTGGATCCCAACACTGTTGTTTCTCAGGGTTTGTGCTGTCTGCAGCAGCAGCAGGGGGCTGCAGGCGCCTGAAGAACCAA
This sequence comes from Tricholaema leucomelas, assembly GCA_013400475.1. Lineage (NCBI taxonomy): Eukaryota > Metazoa > Chordata > Aves > Piciformes > Lybiidae > Tricholaema lacrymosa > Tricholaema leucomelas. The sequence continues at coordinate 269,631 of WAAF01019747.1, forward strand.
GTGGTGTGAGGCAGTGGTTTGGGGCAGACCACAGGGGACTAATTCTTCCCTTCCTTCAGCTCCTAGCAGAGAAATAGAAAGGCAAGGGCAATCAGTTTGGCATGTGCATATTTACTATGAGCACATACAAAAGACTCACGACAGATCTCCTCCTCCACCTTTGGCAGCCATCCTACATGTTGGCAAGCAAAAAATGTTATCTTAAGGATATATTGCAATACCCTGAGTCATGCTGGAAGTCTGAATCCTTCAGGATGCCTACTAAAGTCAAGGACCTAATGCAGGGATGCTGCCGTCTTACATATTGCTTGAGGCGATGTTCACAGGGCCAAATCCTCCATGCTGCCAGCACTAAGGTGGCTGACAGCAGCAACACTTCACCTGCCTGTTCCAAAGGGTGGAGGTGTGTGTCGCAGAGGGCAGAAATTAATTAATGCAAGAGGATATTTATAAAAATATATATCTTTATTAAACTTCAATATTTTGAACTCTTGCCACCCCCAACCACTAAACTTATAATATTAGTATTTATTCTTACACGGTTATGAAGACATTAAGGGTATAATCACAAATGGCTAATAACTATAATACAATGACTAGCATAGGACTATTAACAGAGTTTTCCCCGTGGCTACTGCCGCTTGGGGTCTATAGACTGTTTGCCCAGCAGGGTGGGCTGAAAGTTTTCTACTCTGTGGCAGGCACAACAGGAATTAAAGAGATATTTACTCACTATTTTGACTAATTATAAATCACCCTCCGGGCTACGCCACAGCCTCTGTAAAGTGTCCAACTCCTTAGGGTCTTCGCCCGTGGACTCCAAGGCTGGAATACTCCCGGCTTCAGGGGTGATAGCCTCTCACCCGTAGCTGCTGGGTCCCTCCGGCGGCTGCGTCCAGGGAGCTCGTAGGCAGCACTTGCAGGTGCAGATGTGCAGACGAATAGGTCTGCTCCTGGTATCTCGTGGCTGTGGCACACACCAGGGAATAAGGCAATGGGCGTGCAGAGGGATGCACGGCTGCACGGGGAGTCTGAGCTCCGTAAAGGCAGGCTTGAGTGCATGCACCGGCGAGCGAAAGAGGAACGCTGCCACGTGAGTGCACCTCTATTTATGAACTGTGGGCCGAGATCGATGGTCTCATTGGCCACCAATAACCAATCAGGCTTGCAGTCAGCCAACCTTGCCATAACAGGCAAGGAGCCACAGGCCTGGACTTTCCAAACATGGGGCTCACATGGGCCTAGCACCTGGCAAGCGTGAGCTGAGCATGTGGGGCTTACACAACCTAAAGCCTGGGCAGGCCAGACTCCACGTGGCTCCAGGCCCATTGTGCCCCTCTGTGCTGGCCATGTGCTCACCCCTAAGAGCAGGAAAAACATGTCCAGGCAGGGCAAGGCATATGCAAGTCTGGTTTTGGGCCACAACAGTATGAGAGCCCAGTCCCAGCTCCAGGACTGAGATGACATGAGCATTGCTCCACCAAAGCTCTGCCCAGCCGACTGGGCTTTAATCGGCATCTGCAGTTAAACCTCTACTTCCCGTGCAGGGCCCATGGGGAAAAGAAAGGCTTCTACCTTAGGATGCCAGGCTGTGGGGAAATGGCATGAGCTGGGGTATGTGACAGAGAAGCAAAAGCAGCAGAGCTAAACTGATTTACATCTGCCGAGGAACTACCGCATGGTTGGGCAGCAGAGCATAGGGATTCAAGGGAAGAATAGAAAATTCAAAGCCCATCATTAACAGAGTGCTCAGCTGAGCAACTCAAGGACTCCAAGGAAAAGAAATTCTAACTGTGCACCATTCTTAAATCAGGATTTGGCAGGCAAGAGATTTAGGTTCATGCCTCCAACAGGCAAGTTTGGACCAGACCAATAGGAATTCCTGGGGGCACCTTCTCCCAAGCTGTAAAGTTTTCTGCCAATTTGGGAGTTGGTTCCCAGCATTTCAGTGACAGGCACTTTACAGAGTAGCCAGAGCTCAGCAGCTATGCAGCCATACAGCCTCTGCAGATGGTGCCACATACCATAGCAGTCCTTGGCAAAAGGCAGACCCCAAACCAAAAAGCACATTTGCATCCAATTGTGCAGCAGCGTGCCTTCAGCCTGCCCTGGACAGAAAGCCAGCACGGGGAGAGTGCTGCATCACTGAAATCCATCAGAGTGAAAAAGGGCTTCACTGATGACTGCAAGGACCCAGCTGTCCCAAGTGTACATCAGGACTGTGCTTTGGAGTGGGGCAGACACAAAGTGCACCATGTAATCACAGGATCACAGGAAGCCAAGGGTTGGAAAGTACCCAAAGAGATCATCGAGTCCAACCCCCCCGCCAGAGCAGGACTATACAATCTAGCTCAGGTCACAGAGGAACATATCCAGAGAGGTCTTGAAAGTCTTCAGAGGAGACTCTACAGCCTGTGCCAGTGTTCTGTGACACTTAGAATAAAGAAGTGTCCCCTTGTGTTGAGGTGGAACCTCCTGTGCTACAACTTACACCTATTGCTCCTTGTCCTTTCACAGGCAGCAAATGAGCAGAGCCTGTCCCCTCCTCCTGACACCCAGACCTCAGACAGCTATAAACTTTTGTCAAATCCTCTCTCAGTCTTCTCTTCTCCAGACTAAAAAGCCCCAGGTCATAGAATCACAGAATCAGTCAGGGTTGGAAGGGACCACAAGGATCACCTAATTCCACCCCCCCTGCCATGGGCAGGGACACCCTACCCTAGAGCAGGCTGCCCACAGCCTCATCCAGCCTGACCTTAAACACCTCCAGGCATGGGGCCTCAACCACCTCCCTGGGCAACCCATTCCAGCCTCTCACCACTCTCGTGGTGAAACTTCCTCTCACGTCCATCCTGAACCTACCCACCTCCAGCTTTGCTCCATTCCCCCTAGTCCTGTGTGATGGTTTGGGTGTTCCCCACACCCCCACACTTTAGAAATCCCCCAGACTAGACTCAGTCAGCTCTGGAAATTTGAATGAAGCTTATATTTACAGCTGGCACAATTTACAAGCAGATATTTACAGTATATACAGTTATAGACAGAAATACACAAGGTAAAAAGGTAATACAGAAACACAACTCCCCTCCCAGAAACCTGAGTCTCCAGGAGGGGCTCTCAACCACCCCTCACCTTCCCCCTACCCCTCTGAACCTTACCCCAGTCCCAAGGAAGAATGGAGGTTCGGCCAGGGGGATTAAGAAGCAAAGGAGAATCAGCAAAGCAGATGCAGAGTGAGGTTAGAAAGCAAGATGGAGTTCAGCCAGCAGCCCCAGCTCCCCAGCAGGCAAAGAGCTGAAAGCACAGCCCAGAGCCAAGTGCCCAAGCAAAGTGCAGAGCAAAAGTGACTTTATCTAATGTTTTGCTTTTCCTTTCTACACATCTCAGCAAGGTTGTGAGGGAAGTAGACCTCACCACTGTTTTCATTTCTCAGCCTATGATCTAGTTCTTCTCACCAAAACATTCTAGCTAGCTTCAAACTAGCACATCCTGACACGCCCTCATAGCCTAAAAAGTGTCTCCCCAGCTTTTTTGTAGGTCCCCTTCAGATACTGAAAGGCCACAAGAAGGTCACCTCAGAGTGTCCTCATCTCCAGACTTAACAGCCCCAACTCCCTGAATCTGTCCTCACAGGGGAGGTGCTCCAGCCCTCTGATCATCCTCGTGGGCCTTCTCTGGACACACTCCAGCATGTCCACGTCCTTCATGTAATGGGGGCTCCAGAACCGGATGCAGTACTCCAGGTGGGGTCTCACCAGAGCAGAGTAGAGGGGGAGAATCACCTCCCTCGACCTGCTGGCCACACTTCTCCTGGTGCAGCCCAGGATCTGGTTGTCCCTCCGGGCTGCAAGTGCACACTGCTGGCTCATGTTGAGCCTCTCATCCACCAGCACCCCCAAGTCCCTCTCCTCAGGGCTGCTCTCCAGCCAGTCACTGCCCAGCCNGCCCCCCCAAGTCCCTCCCCTCAGGGCTGCTCTCCAGCCAGTCACTGCCCAGCCTGTATTTGTGCTTGGGATTGCCTCAGCCCAGATGCAGGACACTGCACTTGGTCCTGTTGAACCTCCCGATTTTGGCTTGTGCCCACCTCTCAGCCTGTCCAGGTCCCTCTGGATGGCATCCCTGCCCTCCAGCCTGTCTGCTGCACCACACAGCTGAGGTCCCTCAGCCTTTCTTCATAAGACAGTGCTCCAGCCCCCTAATCATCCTCATAGCCTTCTACTGGACCCTCTCCAGCAGATCCCTGTCTCTCTTAAACTGGGGAGCCCAAAACTGAATGCAATACTCAAGATGAGGTCTTACCAGGGCAGCATTCCCTTGATCTGCTGGACACACTCTTCCTAATACCCCCCAGGATCCCATTGGCCCCCTTGGCCACAAGGGCACGTTGCTGTCCCATGGATAACTTGATATCTAACAGGACTCCCAGGTCCCTCTCCACAGGGCTG
>WAAF01019749.1:472-11984 GCA_013400475.1 Tricholaema leucomelas
CTCCCCTCCTCTCCTCTCCTCTCCTCTCCTCTCCTCTCCTCTCCTCTCCTCTCCTCTCTCCTTTTCCCCTTTCCCCTTTCCCTTCTGTTTTGCTGTGCAGCAACAGTCCAGAAACATCCTTTGACCACTTCTTTTTGTGCCACCTCCCACACCACATTTTACCACTCAAATTGCTTGGTTCCTCCTAAAGCACTTCTAGACCTGCTGGTGAGCTCAGGAATATCTGCTGGCAGCTGTACACACACAGATCTTGCAGTAATTTGAACAGCCTCATGCCCTGCTCCTGTTTTTCTCTCTGTTGCTATTAATTGTGAGAGCCAGAGGAAGCTGCCTGGCTTCTCCCAGTTTGTCTGTCTGTGTGTTTGTGGATCTAAGGGCTCACCACAACCCAGATTAGGGACACTTCAAAACAGAGAAAAAGTAGCAGCATCTCTAGCAGGAGCTGCTGAAAACTTGGCTGGTTTCATTTACATGTGTTTTGCTCTAAATTCAACTCTGGATCTTGACATTTAGGGCTATGAAAGTGTTAACATCACCAAAAAGAGGTTACTGAAGCAGGAGGCACGTTCAGTGTTTTCTTGGGCANTGTCTGTGTGTTTGTGGATCTAAGGGCTCACCACAACCCAGATTAGGGACACTTCAAAACAGAGAAAAAGTAGCAGCATCTCTAGCAGGAGCTGCTGAAAACTTGGCTGGTTTCATTTACATGTGTTTTGCTCTAAATTCAACTCTGGATCTTGACATTTAGAGCTATGAAAGTGTTAACATCACCAAAAAGAGGTTACTGAAGCAGGAGGCACGTTCAGTGTTTTCTTGGGCATCCCTGCTTCTGCATGAGCTAAAGTCTTTTTTACCACTGCTGGTTAAAACCAAGAAGTGATTGGCCAGAAAAATAGTGGAGCATTTGGAAATAAAAAGGGAATGAACAGCACACAAGTCAAGACTGAAACAATAAGGAAGAAATAAAGGGGGAGGGAGAGATTTAAAACATGGCATTAGAATCATAGAATCAAGCAGCTTGGAAGAGACCTCCAAGCTCATCCAGCCCAACCTAGCACCCAGCCCCAGCCAATCAACCAGACCATGGCACTAAGTGCCCCAGCCAGGCTTGGCTTCAACACCTCCAGNCCTCATCTTCAGCTGCTCTCTACCAGCACCTTCAGGTCCCTTTCTTCCTGGCTGCTCTCCAGCCTATACCTCCAGCCTGTACATCCAGTCTATACCTCCCCTGGCGCAACCTGAGCCTGTATCCCCTTGTTCCATTGTTGCTTGCCTGGGAGAAGAGCCCAACCCCACCTGGCTGTAGCCTCCCTTCAGGTGGCTGTGGACAGCAGTGAGTATGTATGTATGTATCTATAGAATAATGTACTTAGTACACTGTAAATGCTTTGCTGCCTCTGAAACTCCCTAACAAGGTGAGTGAGACTATTCCAAGAACACTATTGTCAGGAGACACCTTTGAACTGATCTGTGCTGAAGAATAACCCCCAGAAAGATAAGGTGAGAAGGAAGAAGGAGAAAGGGGAGGGAGGAGGGGGGGATGGAAGAGAAAGAAAAACCACCACAGCAAAAAAAAAAACCCAACCCAAACAAACAAACCAAAACCCAAAAACCCCAACCTCAAACCCTCCCCAACTTTCCTACGGTTGTTGGGCACGGCACAGCTCCGACTTCTGAACATCTTCCCCCAATTATTTCTGTACGGTATTGATCGCAGTTTAATTTTGCAGTCCCAACATGAGAGGCGCTTCACGCTGAAATGTCTCACAGGAGATTGTAATCAGGGTCTAGCCTGAAGGTGAAGCACTACTACATAGGTTTTACTCTATTCCTCCACTCTTCATCAGCCCTGGGATTGGAGCAGAGGGCATTCTCAGGCAGATTAATTTTTGACGATGGGATCGATGGAAGATGGTTGTTTTTTTTCTCCCTCCTGACATTGAGTCATCTAATTTGCTGTTTATCTTGGGCTTATTGAGTTTGGAGCATTGTTAAATCATACCTTTCAGCTGTTTAATTTCAGATGTGGATTTTGCATTCCCCTCTTGTACTTGGGCATAACTCTTTTACCTAAAACGAGCAGGGTGAGGGGCCTTTTTTGACACCAGGTTACTGCTTTCGAGTCTGTTAAGTACTCCAAGGTAATGTTATAGTACTTTCTAGCCTTTTTTTCTTTGCTTGTGGCCATAGATCAGATCATCTCCAGGGAAATCATTACTTGCCATCATTATTATCCCTAGCACCTTCATCTATTCTCCCTTGTTTCCTGACTCCATTGCTTGATGAAGTGCCTACTTCTAAGGACACCTTTAACTCAGGTCTTATAATTAACCCCTTCACTTCTCGGGCTGGTTCCCATCCTCAATAAGTTGTTTAGCTTTTGGAGCAGCTCAACAATCACAGCACTCTGGACCTGACTATAAAACCCTTTCCTTGGGGAGGCTGGTGTGGGTTCCCCCCCCCAACACTCACACACACCTCTCCTTGATTTTATTTCAGCAGCAAAGTGAATCTTTTGCCAAGTCTGTCGCTGATCATAAATAAAAGGCTTTCACTCAAACCCAAACTGGCTTTGCTTAACCTTTGCTAAAGGGTGCTACATTATTGCTTTGCATTTCATAACCTTGGCACAACCCTGAAATGCTCTTGCAATTACTGATTTTTTAGTGACTCAACACGCATGTGTGTAATTATAACCACTTGTGTGCTGTGGCAACACGCAAAAGGTGGCTGGAGGCTGCAAGTTAGCGTTTGATGGGAAGTGGCTAAACTGTGACACACCACACTGGCTTCAGAGAGACCATTTGTGATCAGAGCATCATAGCATCAGCCAGGTTGGAAGAGACCTCCAAGCTCAGCCAGTCATATGGTCCTTAAATACTATCTTCTGTCCCATTTGTTCTAGCTGTTTCCTTCTGCCCACTTTAATTCCTGTCACATCCAAAAGGTTCCGTCCTTGGGTGGGGGGAAGAACTACCCACTTCACCTTTGGAAAGGCAAAGCCCTCAATTCATACCACCTTACCCACTTCACCTTTGGAAAGGCAAAACCCTCAATTCATACCACCTGAAGTTTTTTGTCCAAACTAAATTTTGGCCAATTTATGTGGGAGAAGTTTTCAGTAGGCTGTCATATCTTATAGCTAACTGATCACAGGCTCACAGGGTGTCAGGGGTTGGAAGGGACCCAAGGAAATCATCAAGTCCAACCTCCCTGCCAGAGCAGGACAATCCTATCTAACACAGATCACAGAGGAACACATCCAGACAGGCCTGGAAAGGCTCCAGAGAAGGAGACAACACAACCTCTCTGGGCAGCCTGTGCCAGTGCTCTGGGAGCCTTGCAGTAAAGAAGTTCCCCCTTGTGTTGAGGCAGAACCTCTTTTGCTGCTACTTACACCCATTGCTCCTTGTCCTATCCCAGGGAGCAGTGAGCAGAGCCTGTCCCCACCTCCTGGCAGCCTTCAGATACTTATAAACATTTATCAAATCCCCTCTCAGTCTTCTCTTCTCCCCAGGTCCCTCAGCCTCTCCTCATCAGCCATGCCCTCCAGTCCCCTCATCATCCTCCTGGCCTTCTGCTGGACCCTCTCCAGCAGATCCCTGCCCCTCTTCAACTGGGGAGCCCAAAACTGAGCACAGTATTGAAGAGGAGGTCTCACAGCATTCAAGATGCTATTGCCTTCCTTTGAGGCCCTTGAAAACCTAAGGTGAAGGGCTGACTTTGGGCATGGGCTCTTCCATCTAATAATGAAGTGGTGATGAAAAGCAAAAAAATACTCATTTAACTGACATAAATTGAAAGAAATCTCATCAGTGTAATACAAAGTTTCATTGAGATGTTATTTTTAGGGTGGAAACCAAACTATTGCTTTGCACAGGATCTTTGGATATAAATATATTAACAATTTATGCCTCTTAGCAAAGGGCTGCCTACAGGCAACTCTGAAACACTGCAGGGGTGAGATGGCCCAGGGCAAGAATTTAGTTTTGGATGGGTTGTTTTATTTTTTTTTTGGTTGTTGTGGTTTGCTTGGTTGATTTTGGGTTTTTTTTGTTGTTGGTTGGTTGGTTTGGTTTGTTGGTTTTAAAAATAGTGTACTTGGAAATTGCCAGAGCACAGATTGAAACTGTAATGAACTTCATGGTTTTAGCTGGTCTTTAACTATTTAATTAAGTCTTTAACTTTAACTAAGCAAGACTTCAGGTGAGGCAGCACTTTTGGGTGCCTGCATCATTCCCTTGTTTTGCAGTGCTGCATCCCAAGGATCTTGCAGGGCATCTCTCCTTTGGTCTGCACCACTGAGTGCCTGCATCATTCCCTTGTTTTGCAGTGCTGCATCCCAAGGATCTTGCAGGGCATCTTTCCTCTGGTCTGCACCACTGAGTGCCTGCATCATTCCCTTGTTTTGCAGTGGTGCATGCCAAGGATCTTGCAGGGCATCTCTCCTTTGGTCTGCACTACTGAGTGCCTGCATCATTCCCTTGTTTTGCAGTGCTGCATCCCAAGGATCTTGCAGGGCATCTCTCCTTTGGTCTTAGCTGTATGTGCAGCTCCTGTAGGGCCACCTTTCCCAGCTGCTGGATGCCAGCAGCAGCTTGGTCCCTTCCTGGCAGGGGAGTGAAAGTAGCTGTAATTACTGGCTGCAGGTATAAATGCTTGCTCCCTTGCCCTGAGGGAACTGAACTGTAGCCATGATTAAAGGTAGTTAGCAATCCCTAATGACTACAAACATGTGGAGCTGATAATTACAACTACTTTTCATTCCACCACCCCTGAGGACTGACCTACTGCCAGCAATAAACTTTGGCAAGTTTTATCCTTCTCTCTTTGGAATTCAGTTTTAGAACTGTTTTGTTATTTCCTTGGGGACTTAGGATTTTTGTAATCCTTCTCGACCTTCTTTGGCTTTGTGACTGCTGGTGTGAGAAAGGATCCCACAGAAGGCAGAAAGGGAAGAATACTGGGGAGAGAGGAAATCTGACCCAGTGCAGTGACTTTCTATAGTCAATTTGTGCTTCTCATATCCGTTTGTGTATTGCTTTGATGCTATCAAACCTGTGACACTCTTCCTAATGTTGCTTTTCACATAACAAAGTCAACAATGAGCTTATACAGCCTGCTGCTTGGTGACCTAAGTGAACATACTCCTGGCACCCACAACAACAGTTGGTTAGTTGATTATAAGGCAAATTAGCAAATTATAGAATCAAGCAGGTTGGAAGAGACCTCCAAGCTCAGCCAGCCCAACCTAGCACCCAGCCCTATCCAGTCAACCAGACCATGGCACTAAGTGCCCCAGCCAGGCTTGGCTTCAACACCTCCAGAGACGGCGACTCCACCACCTCCCTGGGCAGCCCATTCCAATGCCAATCACTCTCTCTGCCAACAACTTCCTCCTAACATCCAGCCTAGACCTCCCCTGGCACAGCTTGAGACTGTGTCTCCTTCTTCTGTTGCTGCTTGCCTGGCAGAAGAGACCAACCCCACCTGGCTACAGCCTCCCTTCACGTAGCTGCAGACAGCAATGAGCTCTGCCCTGAGTCTCCTCTTCTGCAGGCTGCACACCCCCAGCTCCCTCAGCCTCTCCTCATAGAGTTTATGATCCCTCCCCAGCCTTGCTGCCCTTCTCTGGACTCCTCCCAGCACCTCAACATCTCTCTTGAATTGAGGAGCCCAGAACTGGACACAGCACTCAAGGTGTGGCCTGAGCAGTGCTGAGCACAGGGGCAGAAGAACCTCCCTTGTCCTGCTGGCCACACTGCTCCTGATCCAGCCCAGGATGCCATTGGCTCTGCTGCCCACCTGGGCACTGCTGCCTCATCTTCAGCTACTCTCTACCAGCACCTCCAGGTCCCTCTCTCTGCCTGGCTGCTCTCAGCCACTCTGTCCCCAGCCTGTAGCACTGCTTGGGGTTGTTGTGGCCAAAGTGCAGAACCCTGCACTTGGCCTTGTTCAATCTCATCCCATTGGCCTCTGCCCACCCATCCAGCCTGGCCAGGTCCCTCTGCAGGGCTTTCCTACCCTCCAACAGCTCCACAGCTGCTCCTAGCTTGGTGTCATCTGCAAACTTACTGATGCTGGACTCAATCCCCTTATTGCTAGGCTCTGAGACTGCCATCTCTGAGGAAAGAAAGATGTGCAAGTGCCATCAAATGCTGTATCTGTTTAATCCATTGCATTCAAATCCGATCCCCTTTGAAGCTATGGGTAAAGGGTAGGGTAGGTGCAGCAGGATGGTTTTTTCACTCTGCCACAGAAAGAGGCCTCTCCCCAAACCTGCAGCAAGTGGCTGCTGGCTCTGTAACCCTGACTTGCTTTCCCAGAGGACACATCTGTTCAGAAGGTCTGCTATCACCTGTGTAATCCCTGTTTATGACTTCTGCCTCAGAAATGGCAGTCTTCAAAATCCATTTAAATCTCTTCTCTCTGCCTTCACCAACAGCTAAAGGCTAATTAAGGAAATGCAAACAGGAACTTCTGAGCCTTCAGTGACAGCCTAACAGCTTGTAACGGGAGGAAGTGCAGCAGTGAACACGCACTTAGTCCTGCTGGCAGAGGGAAAACAAACTAAAAACCATTATGAGCTTTTTGGCATTAAAAAAGTCCTTTCTTCCTTCCTACATTGTGCCATGCGAAGCCTCAAATCAATGGTGCAGAAACACTGCCACTGAGAAAGCAGAAATAGACAAAAACACAACCCAGAAACCTACTACAAGATGCTCCAAACCTACTACAGCATGGTCCAGTTAAAATATCTCTTAACTGAGATGTTCCAGTTAAAATATCTCTTAACTGAGATGTTCCAGTTAAAATAACCTCTTAACTGAGATGCTCAGGTTAAAATATCTCTTAACTGAGATGCTCCAGTTAAAATAACCTCTTAACTGAGATGCTCCAGTTGAAATAACCTCTTAACTGAGATGCTCCAGTTAAAACATCTCTTAACTGAGATGCTCCAGTCAAAATATCTCTTAACTGAGATGCTCCAGTTAAAATATCTCTTAACTGAGATGGTCCACTTGAAATGTCTCTTAACTGAGATGGTCCAGTTAAAATATCTCTTAACTGAGATGCTCCTTTTTGATTCTGTGATTCTGTGCTCCACAACCTCCCTGGGCAAAGCTGTGCCAGGATCTCACTGGCAAGAACTTCTTCCTAACACCCAGCCTGAACCTGGCACAGCTTGAGGCTGTATCCCCTTGTTCTGTTTTGTGTTTCTGTCCAAGGTTTTCCATCTTGGAGCTGCCATGTGGCTGACATGGATACCAGAGGAAGAACTGAATTTAAAGAAGCTTTCATTCTTTTTTGGACAGAGAAGAGTTTGCTGCTATAGGTGATGCTACCTAATGGGCCATGCTGTTCTAACAGACCTAAATCTTCTCTCTGGGGAAGGTAGAGCTGCATCAGAAAGCAGGTGGAAAACAAAGGTTTGCTATGTGGCTACTTGCAGAGTACTCCCAAAGAGCCAAACCATGTATTTGCTCTTTGTCCATAGTAGAGCAGACACAGAGGACACACCAAAGGTGTGGTATGGGATGAGTTACACAGAGGACACACCAAAGGTGTGGTATGGGGTCAGTTACACAGAGGACACACCAAAGGTGTGGTATGGGATGAGTTACACAGAGGACACACCAAAGGTGTGGTGTGGGATGAGTTACACAGAGGACACACCAAAGGTGTGGTATGGGATGAGTTACACAGAGGATACACCAAAGGTGTGGTATGGGATGAGTTACACAGAGGACACACCAAAGGTGTGGTGTGGGATGAGTTACACAGAGGACACACCAAAGGTGTGGTATGGGGTCAGTTACACAGAGGATACACCAAAGGTGTGGTGTGGGATGAGTTACACAGAGGACACACCAAAGGTGTGGTATGGGATGAGTTACACAGAGGACACACCAAAGGTGTGGTATGGGATGAGTTACACAGAGGACACACCAAAGGTGTGGTGTGGGATCAGCTTTCCTTGGTTTTCCTTTTTGCAAGGGGACAAAAGGAAACACAAATACAGCAGGTCCACAGGTCCCATCCTTTTCAAATGACAGCTGCAACATTTCCTTCCTCTGTGATTTTAGCCTGCAGGGCCTTATTCAGTCTTTCTTTTGGAGCCCATCTCATCTTGCTTCTGCTTTGTTTAATCAACCAATTAATAATGGCTTGAGAATCAGGCAGGGATAATTGGCATGCACTCTGCAGAAAAACAACTCTGCACGTGAAAATAAATGGCATAGGCTGTGGTTGTGCTCCTTTCCTCTCCTTCTTTTGCACCATATTGGTCTTTGTGGTGCCTTCAAATCCGTGATTATCAAAGGTAGAGTATCCAGTCCTGCTCCAGCATCCAGCAGTCAGTGGGTTTAGACAATACCCAAGCCAGACTTTGCCTGTACTGCTGCTCTCCTGATTAGGTACTGTATCAGCTTAGCTGGTGGTGTTGCAGAATCTCACAATTACTACCCTGGTGTACCCTGTGAGGTAGAAAAGTGGTATATTATCTCCACATTTATGGATTTTGAACTGAGAAGCAGACAGACTTGAAATGCCACCATCTAAAAATAGATGAGAGCTGTTACAGTTCATTAGCACAATAAAAACTTTGGAACAAATTGATACCCAGCCTGTCCTTAAAAATCCAACCTCTCTATAAACTTCTTATTAGGAGGCTGCATGATGAGACAAGGGTGACTGCAACCCTGAAGTTTTATGGTGGCTCTCTATTGCTTCCCTTTACCAGTAAATGCCAGCACCATAATCTATATAGTCTGCCTTCAGTTACACAGAGCTGCTCTCAGGTGGCTTTCAAATTCAAGACCAGGCACCCCAAATTAAAGAAGGAAAGAACCATAGAATGGTTTAGGTTGGAAGGGAGCTCAAAGCTCAGCCAGTTCCAACCCCCTGCCATAGGCAGGGACACCTCCCACTAGAACAGGTCACTCAAGGACTCATCCAACCTGGCCTTGAACACCTCCAGGGAGGTTGTGGATGACAGAATCACCCAATCAGCCCATTCCAATGCCAATCACTCTCTCTGACAACAACTTCCTCAGAACATCCAGCCTAGACCTCTCACAACACAACTTGAGGCTGTATCCCCTTATTCTGTTGCTGCCTGCCTGGCAGAAGAGCCCAACCTCAGCTGGCTACAGCCTCCCTTCAGGTAGCTGTAGACAGCAATGAGGTCTGCCCTGAGCCTCCTCTTCTGCAGGCTGCACACCCCCAGCTCCCTCAGCCTCTCCTCACAGGGCTGTGCTCCAGGCCCCTCCACAGCCTTGCTGCCCTTCTCTGGACACCTTCCAGCACCTCAACATCTCTCTTGAATTGAGGAGCCCAGAACTGGACACAGCACTCAAGCTGTGGCCTGAGCAGTGCTGAGCACAGGGGCAGAAGAACCTCCCTTGTCCTGCTGAGCACAGGGGCAGAATAACCTCCCTTGTCCTGCTGGCCACACTGCTCCTGAAGATGCCCACTGTAGTGCTCCAAAGGTAACCTGGGGCAAGAGGCCAAAGCAGAAATTTTCTTTACAGCTGCAGACTCAGTGATGATATTGTATCAATTACATGATGATTGAGAGACTGTACTTTGGAGTGACAGCCTCCCATTTGTTCTTGAAGACATTTGTTAGGCGTTTATCTGGCTTTTATAGATAGATAGTCAATTAATATGCACTGCTTGTCAGAAGGCTACTGTACTTCAGAAAGGCATTCTGTACCAGGAAGGCTGAAATGCTCTGCTTCAGCAACAGCAGAAACCAACAAAAAAAATCAAACCTCAAAATACTTCTACATGGTTCCTGTTCGCAGCTCCTGTGTTCGTTTAACTGGGTGGCATCTGGCTTGTGCACCTGGGTGTTGTGCCACAACCATGAATGGCTAATTTAGGTTCAACCAGACCAAGTGCAGTGTCCTGCAGCTGGGTCGAGGCAATGCCAAGCACAAATCCAGGCTGAGCAGTGAGTGGCTGGAGAGCAGCCCTGAGGAGAGGGACTTGGGGGTGCTGCTGGACGAGAAACTCGACAGGAGCCAGCAGTGTGCACTTGCAGCCCAGAAAGCCAACCAGAGCCTGGGCTGCAGCAGGAGAAGTGTGGCCAGCAGGGCCAGGGAGGTGATTCTGCTGTGCTGTGCTGAGACCTCATCTGAAGTGCTGCATCCAGTTCTGGAGCCCCTGGGACAAGAGGGATGTGGAGATGCTGGAGCAAGTCCAGAGCAGGGCCAGGAGGATGCTCAGAGGGCTGCAGCAGCTCTGCTGTGAGCACAGACTGAAAGAGTTGGGGCTGTGCAGGCTGCAGAAGAGGAGGCTCCCAGGTGACCTTCTTGTGGCCTTCCAGGATCTGAAGGGGGCTACAAAAAAGCTGGGGAGGGACTTTTGAGGCTGTCAGGGAGTGCCAGGACTGGGGGGAATGGAGCAAAGCTGGAGGTGGGGAGAGTGAGCCTGGAGGTGAGGAGGAAGTTGTTGAGCAGGAGAGTGGTGAGAGGCTGGAATGGGTTGCCCAGGGAGGTGGTTGAGGCCCCATGGCTGGAGGTGTTTCAGGCCAGGCTGGCTGAGGCTGTGGGCAGCCTGCTCTAGGGTAGGGTGTCCCTGGGCATGGCAGGGGGCTTGGAACTGGCTGATCCTTGTGGTCCCTTCCAACCCTGACTGATTCTGTGATTCTATGACCTTCCTTATGAGGACAGCCTCTGCAGCTCGGAGAGGAGGAAACTGAGGTGACCTCATTAGTGTTTATAAACACGTGAAGGTGCCAAGAAGATGGAGCCAGGCTCTGGTGGGTGATGCCCAGTGACAGGACAAGGGGCAATGGGTGGGTGGAAGCTGCAAGTTCCATGCAAAACATAAGAAAGAGATTTTTTCCTGTGAGGTCGACAGAACATTGGAACAGGCTGCCCATGGGGGTTGTGGAGTCTCCCTCTCTGGAGATATTAGAGACCTGACTGGATGTGTTCTTGTATGATCTGCTCTGGGTGATCCTGCTGCCGCAGAGGATTTGGACTGGATGAGCTTTCAAGGTCCTTTCTAGCCCCTAACATTCTGTGATTCTGTGACTGAAATCCTGAGGCACCTGAGATCCTCATCTTGGCATCTATGGAGAGATAGCATCAGGAGTGGAAAACAAATTTGTCATCTCATTCTCTTCTAATCTGGATGTAAAGCACCTCTGGATAGTTGTCCTTCCAGCGTGGCTGGCTCTTGCTATTTCTCCATGGCACAGCTCATCACCTCGCTAGATGGAAACCGCTCTTGGCCAGTTTTATGACAACATAGTTGTGTTTTGTTCTAAGGTAACCTAGAAGGCATCTCCCAGCAGTGGGACAAAGGGAATGTGCAGCAGCTATTGCACAGAATTCCTTGCAATTTGCTTCTAGCTTACAACACCACCTGAATTTTGCCTATCCATAGCAATCTTCCCAGATTCAAGTGCTCAGCCTAGATGTATTCCGTGGTGAGAGGAGCTGCATGGATCTCATACATTACATAGAATAGAATAGAATAGAATAGAATAGAATAGAAT
>WAAF01019749.1:12360-61364 GCA_013400475.1 Tricholaema leucomelas
TCCAGCACCTCAACATCTCTCTTGAATTGAGGAGCCCAGAACTGGGCACAGCACTCAAGGTGTGGCCTGAGCAGTGCTGAGCACAGGGGCAGAAGAACCTCCCTTGTCCTGCTGGCCACACTGCTCCTGAGCCAGCCCAGGATGCCATTGGCTCTGCTGCCCACCTGGGCACTGCTGCCTCATCTTCAGCTACTCTCTACCAGCACTCCCAGGTCTCTTTCTTCCTGGCTGCTCTCAGCCACTCTGGCCCCAGCCTGTAGTGCTGCTTGGGGTTGTTATGGCCAAAGTGCAGAACTCTGCACTTGGCCTTGTTCAATCTCATCCCCTTGGCCTCTGCCCACCCATCCAGCCTGGCCAGGTCCCTCTGCAGGGCTCTCCTTCCTTCCAAGAGCTCCACACCTGCTCCTAGGTTGGTGTCATCTGCAAACTTACTGAAGCTCTGCTCGGAATGCTAATGCTAAGTGCTTTACAGCAAGGCAGTGAATCCCAATGTGGGTTTGATTGCAATAATCTGGAGTCAAACGTGCAAACCCTTGCCAATTTGAGTTGATTTTTGCCTTTATCGCTTCGCTTACGACGTGATCTAGAGCCACACAAACAAAAGCTTGTTTGGACTTAGCCTCCTCTCCTTTTCAGAAAACAGAATTCTTTTTAATTAAAAAACACTTTAAAAAAATCAGTATGTGTAATTGCTAACACCTGCTATGTGTTACTAACAGATGTTTCTTACTTACCTAAGGGAACTGTTATAATTATACTATAAGCTTATTGGAATGGCATTTAACCAAGATAGTTTAGGAACTTCAGGTGGTGACTTTGTGTTCCTCCATTCAGCTTTCCTTTAAACAAACTTTTAAAGACCCAACCCACCTGCCCTCCTCGCTTCAGTCTCCAGCTGATATTCAGTTTGCAACAAAGAAGGCTTCGATGTTTAGCCTTGCTTTTGGTCCATCCTGAGCATCAGAGAGTCACAGAAACATGCAAGCTGGAAAGTCCTTCAGGGTCACCAAGCCCAACCTAGAGCCCTACTCTACAAGATTCACCTTAAACCACAGCCCTAAGCACCACATCCAAACCACTCTTAAACACACCCAGGGTGGGTGACTCCACCACCTCCCTGGGCAGCTCATTCCAGTCCCTGACCACTCTCTCTGTGAAAAACCTTTTCCTTATGTCCAATCTAAACCTCCCCAGCCTCAGCTTGAGGCCATTCCCCCTTGTCCTGTCTCAGATTACCTGTGAGCAGAGCCCAGCAGCAGCCTCTCCACAATGTCCCTTCAGGTAGTTGTAGACAGCAATGAGGTCTCTCCTCAGCCTCCTCTTCCTCACACTACCCATCCCCAGCTCCCTCAGTTGCTCCTCAGAAGANGTTTGCATGTGTTGCAGTGAAGCCTGGCGTGGCAAGGCCCAGGGTGGGGTGGTTGAGGAAGGTCTTACAAGTCATGCTAACAGTGGGGTTGGAAGAACATAGGCTTGATGCCCAATCTTGGGCAGCTCATTTAATTTCTCTGTATACTTCTCTGCATAGACACCAGCAAGCATGGCCTGTTGGGAGGCCTGAGTCAAAGGCCTTTGCCCAGGGCTTTGAGATCTACAGATTAAAGCAGAGGACCGGTTCTGAGCCTTGTCTTGTCACTAAGAGCTTGCAGCGCAGAGGCAGGCTGGCCCTGTGGGCCCTCAGGGCTCTGCCAGCGCGGTGGGTTGCAGGAGGTGATGCTGAGGGGACTGGAGGGCATGGCTGATGAGCAGAGGCTGAGGGACCTGGGGCTTTTTAGTCGGGAAAAGAGGAGACTGAGAGGGGATTTGATAAGGGTTTACAAATATTTGAGGGCTGCCAGGAGTGGGGGACAGGCTCTGCTCACTGCTTCCTGGGATAGGACAAGGAGCAATGGGTGTAAGTTGCAGTGAAAGAGGTTCTGCCTCAACACAAGGGGGAACTTCTTGACTGTAAGGGGCACAGGCACTCGCACTGGCACAGGCTGCCCAGAGAGGCTGTGGAGTCTCCTTCTCCGAAGCCTCTCAAGGCCTGTCTGGATGTGTTCCTGTGTGATCTGTGTTAGATAACATCGTCCTGCTGTGGCAGGGGGATTGGAACGGATGATCTCCTTGGGTCCCTTCCAACCCCTGACATCCTGTGAGCCTGTGAGGTGCAGTGGATTGCTGCATCTTCAGACTGGAGTGCGGAGCAAGACACTCTGCGCTCTCCCTCTGCATCTTCAGTGGTGAAACTAATCACACCATTACCTGCAGGCATCTGTTAAATATGACACCGGCCTCTGCAAAATGATGGGCCAATTGCAAACAATGAATAAAGAGGAGAAGCTCCATTTATAACTGCTGTTTCAACAGAGCTGTGTTGTAATCAAAGTGATCTGAGGGTGACTCATTAATTAATTGATGTTCTTTTTTATTATGTGCTATTGAGTTAATGAGTAATTTGCGCGCGATAACTCTCCGAACACACTGATTGCGTGAGGTATTTGCTGGGGCTTTCATACCAGTGACATGCTGAATAGGTGGAACATGGTATTTGCTTATGGAGACTCATTATGAGCAGGTTCAGGATGAATATAAATCAGCAGAAGGGCATTCTAAAAGGTATTTGTTACCCACAGCCCTTATTTTAAGGCTTTGAAGAGATACTCTTCGGCTTCTAATGCCTTAAATAGTATTAAAACCACTTCCTTTATAATACTTCTATCACCCACAATTGGCAGCTTCTAGAAAGTGTGCCCACACAAAAGATTTTTTCCTGGCAGCATGTTTGTGCTAATGGCCTATTACCTTGCACATGCTGTAGTTTGGATTCCTTTTTGCAAGGTACTGAACAGTAAACAGGTTTGGTCTGCATCGTTGGACCTGAAGCAGGAGAAATGTATTAAGTGAATATGCAATTGGCTTTTTCCAATCTAAAGTGGCATTTGAAAGAATAAAAACACTGTTCTGACATCCAGTACACACTTGGCTTTCTGTAGCTCGAGTTGTTAAAGCTTTTGCTTTATTGAAACCACAACATCTCCAATGCCATAGGAGGGTGTTTTTTTTTTATTCATTAAACAACAAATGGCTAAATTGATAATTTAGTCTGACAACAGCAGCACAGTGGAAGCTTTCAGAAGAATCAGCTAAATGTATAAAATTATACCCAGCAATCACTACAGACTTGCATTTTTGACAAGATTTGTTCTAGGTACAGATGACTGTAAACTACCTACTGCTGAGAAAATTATAAGAAGCTGCTGTATATTACGCTGAAAAAAGCCTTTAAAGTACTTTGTCTGTACAGGCAAAACCTTGCCACAGTCCCTGGTTTTGTTTGCTTCTTTTCCCCACGGTCTCTCTACTCACTGACCACTTTTCAATCTGTTTTTCTCCAGTCATCTTATCTGTAGGCAATTAGGATCATTTCCAGGGTTGCTGGAGGATGTTCCTTTATTTATCATAGAATCATAGAATGGTTTAGGTTGGAAGGGACCTCAAGGATCATCCAGCTCCAACCCCCTGCCATAGGCAGGGACACCTCCCACTAGAGCAGGCTGCTCAAGGCCTCATCCAGCCTGGCTTTAAACGCCTCCAGGGAGGCGTTATGTTACATCAGCATAAATTGGAGCGTTTTGGGAGGGTAGGGAGAGGCAAGAAAGTGCTTAAAACTAAAAACAAACTCACCCCAACCATCACAAGCTACCAAAACAAGTACGTTGAGCAAGGCAAAAATGCAGTTGTGAAACAGGTCTACTTTGAACCCTGGTCACTGCTTCTGCAGAGTCCAGGCTGTCTTGATTCATACCCTTCCACGGCAGGTCACGGGCAGAGCAGGTTACTGTTGGCACAGAAGCTTTCTCCTGGCGAACAGCGAAGTTTGACCATTTGTACTTTCCCACAAGGCTTTAAAAATAAATAAATAATAAATCAAGAATAATAGATTGAAAAAAAAAAATATTATTTTAAACGTAGAGATTTGCATGGATAGAGATAAAATGCTCTGAAAGAGAAGAGACAGCAGCGGAAGCACTCCTGGCCAGAAAATGAGCATTCCCATTGAACAACGGTCAGGAGCAGAACATTCTGCGGTAGTGGCACACACGCAGTAAGTGGAGAAGGAAACCTAAGGTAGGTAACTGAAAGCAACCCAAAGAAATGGTCTAGGCCTCTGTCAAAAAGATCAATACAGTGGCCTGGCAGATAATCTTTCTTCTGCTTTATGGGGGTTGTAAATGTTTCTTTCTATTAGGTATTTCAACTCCCAGTTATTATTTTAACAGCCGGGGCAAGATGGAAGTGTGGAGTATAGGGAAATGTATAGTGGATCTTTGACCTACATCAAATCAAATCCAAGTTGATAGTGTATGCTCTGCATTAAAAAGTGTACATCTGCATGTGAAGAAGATACATGGACTTTAAGTGCTCAAAGCCATGCCACACCATTGCAGCATCCTTCAGACAAGCACCTCGACATTTCTTTATCCTTACAGCAATTAAAATGGGTAGAACGGTTGAAACTTCTTCTGTTGCTCCACAGCAGGCCCACCCTCCTCTTCCCCATTTTGAGTGTGTCACAGAGCACACATGCATAGGAGTACCATGGGACATACCAATAAGCCACTGCTTTCCTATTCTGCTCTCTCCGTTTGCCCCACAGTGAGCTGAGCAGTGGCACTTTGTGCCGTGGCATTTACAGTGCCATTTGTGAGCCACTGCCTTCATCCCCAACAAAGCCTTCCACAGGCTTAGCTGGTTTTGGTGCTCTCCTGCCTCAGAACTGTGGTTGTCTACAAATGCTCTGCCTCTCCCAGAATGTCCCAGTGCTACTAGTGACATCTGCATTTTAGCTCTTGGTTTTCTGAAGAGCCAAAAATGCCTTACAAAGCAGGGTATGCGTCAGCCCCACTCAGCAGATGGGCAGCTGAGGCACACACAGGTTGAGTGACTTGCCCAAGCTTACAGCAATTCAAAGACAGAACCAAGGTCCACAGAATCAGAGAATGCCAGGTTGGAAGGGACCCCAAGGATCATCTGGTCCAACCTTTCCAGGTGATAGTATAGCTTAAATGAGATCTCCCAGCATCCTGCCAAGAGGAGTCTTAAAACCATCCAAAATAGGGGAATCCACTGCTTCCCTTGGGAGACTGTTCCAATGCCTAACTGTTCTCATTGTGAGAAATTGTCTTCTGCAGTTCAATCGGGATCTCTCCAGGAGCAGCTTGTACCCCTTGCCTTTTCCATGTTGCTCCTTGTAAAAAGGGAGTCTCCATTGTCCTGGCAGCCCCTCTTTATGTGCTGGTATGTAGTAGTAAGGTCTCCCCTAAGCTTTCTCTTCTCAAGGCTGAACAAACCCAGTTCTTTCAGCCTTTCCTCATATGGCAGGGCTTCCAGCCCTCTGATCAGTCTCAGGGTCCTTCTCTGGACACTTTCCAGCCTGTCTGCATCTTTTTTTCCTGTACAGTGGGGACCAAAACTGCACACAATACTCCAGGCCCCTTCTCTCCTGTTCCCAGTTGCTGCTTCTGACACCAGGGATTTCTATCCAGTCTGTAGTCTGCCAGTGGAAAGCAGAAGAGCAATCTTTCTGACTCCTAACTGAAAGACACAACTGAGGTGTTGGAGGAAACAACTGAAAGGGAATCAAATTAAGATAATATGGTTCTTCCTTTTCTGGCCATCTTCACAGTCATGTAAAGGACAACTTGTTTATTGCACTTGAAGTAGATCTGGAAGAGCCTAATAGTACCTCTGACATCAACTGCTTCATTATCTCAAAGACATTAAGGGACTGTGGAAGGAAGTGGACTAGAGACTCGTGCTCAAGGTTAGGAAGCTAGTCCACAAAACAGAGCTGAATCTCATTTGAAAAGCTACGTGGAGCTATTTCTTCTAATTAGTAAGAACAGCCTGAGGAGTCGTTGCATTTCTTACTGGTCCCTTCTGAGTCAAAGTCAAGTTTTGTGAGCCATGCTTGTTTTGAAAAGGGTTTGCAGCCAGGAACAAAACCACACTGTAACAATAATCATTAGGACTAAATAGCCATTGCAAAGTCAAACCACTGTGCAGTGTGCTCCAAACCACGCGCTAGTGGAGTTACTCCACTGCAGGACGTTTCTTTCCCTACCCTTGGAAAAAACACGTTGAAACTGTGCACCAGGACAGGAAGAGCAGGAAAGAACAGCACTTGACTTGAGCAGAGGTGAGGGTTCTTGGTCTAAATAAAAACAGGAGCTTAGCTTCATAGCAACATAGGTTACAGTTGGTTTATTTTCTTTCTTTTCTTAATCTCGGGTGGTGGTTTTGTTGTTGGTTTTTTGCCTGGTTTGGTTTGGTTTGGTTTGGTTTTTAAATGCAGGTATAGCATGCTCAGTGAGCTAGAATACAGTGGCAAAGAGAAAAGAATTCAATATGCATTTAACAACTTTTTAAACACTCATCCTGCTTTCCTTTGCCAAACATCTCTATGCTCTGTCAGGGGCATGAGCATTTGGGGACATTCTGCTGATGCAATAGCTTCATGGCTTGAAAAACAGAGGTCCAACTCCCCTGGCAAATGGACTGATTGCCAACGGTAGCTGTCAGCTGCAACTCGACCTCCGTCAAAAGGATTTTAATTGCCAGTATTGATGGGATGAACCTGTAGGATGTTGGCATGGATAGCAAAGTACCTGTGAGGCTGAGTGTGGTAGGTCTCACTTTCTGTATAGGTGTCTGAAAGTTCTGTCCCATCCAGAATTGGATTTAAAATTACCTCCAGCGTTCACTGAGGTGGGTAATTAGTAACCAGCCACTCTCTTAGTGTCAGCTTGGGTTCCTTTCCTTAATGTAAATAGACTCTTAGAGGGGACTGTTAACAGTGCCTTCTACTTTCACCTTTTCTGCAGCCCCAGAAAGTTTTAGGGTTAAGCCCTAAAAAAATAAAAGAGAAAAAGGAGAGAGAGATACTTCAAATGGTAAGAGAGCTTTAACATGTATATAATCAGAAATCTTCTCCATTGCCTCCCCTCCCAAATCAAATGGTTTCATAAAATTAAGATACACACACACACACACACATATATATATATATTTGGGTGGGTTTTTTTTGTATTTATATATATAAAATAAGATACCCAGAGGCACTGCTTTGCATTAGGGCTTAATTTCCAGCTAAATTAAAAAGAAAAATCAAATCTAGGCATTTTTGAATGCCTAAGGGGCACAAAAGCAGCACTCAGAACCATTAACTTTCACACCTTTCTTTCTNTTCTTTTCTTTTCTTTTCCCTTTCCCTTTCCCTTTCCCTTTCCTTTTTCCTTTTTCCACTATGTCCCAAACTGGTCAGAGTTGGTTTTTTTCCAAAATTTTATAGTAAAATAAAAAGTGCTCTTTGAGGAAAAGTCTAAGCAATTAAACAGCAGATGCTTAACCCCTGAAAAATAGAGGCTTTATAAGAGAAGTGCTGATAGACCCTTAACCATAGCATCGTTAGCAGCAGGTGCTGCTAGACTTATAAGTTTTCTAGATAGTTTTAATGTAAACAGCATTCTTAAGCTCTTAGTGTAGCAATAGTGGTTGGGATTTGCTCTTTAATGCTTTTTACTAGAAAGATACAGCTCATTTAAAATAGCTGGTAGATACAGAAAGCATAAATATACAGTTAAGTTTAGACACTGATTGTACTAAATGCAACAATACAAAGAAGCGAAACAGGAACACAAATGGTAACACAATAAAACTGTATTACATTTGTGCTTCAAATATTACAACGCATTATATACAGTAGTCCAAAATAAACATCTCATGCCGAATGACACAGAAAAGAAACAGAACCCAAACGAACCAAAAACCCCCAGAGCAAGCAAAAGAACAAAAAGAACCCAGCTGTATGTACAGTACCTTTGTTTTTTTTTTTTTCCAAATAACATTCAACTCTGAACTGGAGCAATTTTCACTAGATACAGATGCAGTCCGCCTTTTATTTCACGCAACCATCCTGTCTCCCTATATCTATGCTATTCAGTAGGTTCCTGTGCCGTTTCTTATGTACATGTTGAGCAGAGAAGATAAAAGAACATAGTGCTTTGTATTCGCAGTGATGTGGCGTCGGATCAGCGAACCTGGGGTGCATAACCTTCTTTCATTAAACCTTCCTCATAGTCTGTCTGGCACAGAATCATGTTGTTCTTCAGGAAAAATTTGTCTCCAACGCAAAATCTGCAATTACAATAACAGAGGGGGGGGAAAAGGGGAGTTTTAGGATGAATGATGTGATAGGAGCTTACAGACAAAGACGGTGGTGAGCAGGATATTGTAGTACTGCCCCGGGCGGCTCACACCTCTGCGGTCTGTCGCGGTGCACCCGGATGGGTGCGCATGGATGTGAAAGCCTAGCAGAGGAATTGCTCTGGTATCAGAATGGGTGCTCTGCTTTCCACAATATCTACTCCAGTCAAGCACCAGTTTTGCTTCCCCAGCCAAAGACTTCATCCAAAAGCCCACCAAAGTCTGGGAGTCTTGGATTGGGCCACCAGCACACAGATTAACTATCTCAGGCTAGCGAGGTGAGTGAAAAGTAGATGCCCTTTTGCCCAAATCAGAGAGGAAACAAAGTGATTGTACGTAGTAGGGAGGTCATATGAGATATGTTATGTGTGTCTTGTGTATGGAGGTCTTATGAGATATGTTATGTCTGCCTTGTGTGGGAAGGTCACATGAGATATGTCTGTCTTGTGTGGGGAGGTTGCATGACATATGTTATGTCTGTCTTGTGTGGGGAGGTTGTATGAGATATGTCTGTCTTGTGTGGGGAGGTTGCATGAGATATGTTATGTCTGTCTTGTGTAAGGGGGTCTTAGAATCATAGAATCAGTCAGGGTTGGAAAGGACCACAAGGGTCATCTAGTTCCAAACCCCCTGCCATGGGCAGGGACACCCTGCCCTGGATCAGGCTGGCCACAGCCTCATCCAGCCTGGCCTTAAACACCTCCAGGGATGGGGCCTCAACCACCTCCCTGGGCAACCCATTCCAGCCTCTCACCACTCCCATGCTGAACAACTTCCTCTTCACATCCAGGCTGAACCTCCCCACCTCCAGCTTTGCTCCATTCCTCCCAGTCCTGTCACTCCCTGACAGCCTAAAAAGTCCCTCCCCAGCTTTTTTGTCATATGAGATATGTTGTATCAATGACCTTGTGTTGGGAGGTTGTATGAGATATGTCACATCTGTCTTGTGTAGAGAGGTCATATGAGATATGTCTGTCCTGTGCAGGCATACTGGGAAGAATTTCTTGGCACATGCCAGTAGGATATTTAACTAAGATTTAAAGTGGTGTTTCTGAGAGCTGTTTGTAGCACGCACACAACTTCACAGACGTTGTGGAGCAAACCGGAGACGCACAGGCAGGTATGTGGAGAAACCTTTTCCTTCTTTTCTCCCCTGCAGGAACTGATTACAAATTTAGTTTCTGAGCTAACTACTCTCTCTCGTGGTATCAGTATAGCTACCTTGTTACGCCATTAGGTGCATCAAAATGATCTGATTGCTACAAAACGCTGCTGAGATATTTCATTTGATTTTCTCTGCCGAGTAGGAAAATCTCGGAACGTTAATGCTCCTGGCTGGCTTGCTTCAAAATTCCAGTTAAGTAGGATTTTTCCAACTAAGCAGTATACTTGAATATAAGAAGGCTCTTCACTGACTTCCCCTTCAACCCTTCCCCTCCCCAACAAAGCCAATCTTGAAGATACTTGGGGAGTAAGTGAACGGGGCCGGTGCATAGGAAAAAAAGAGTTTCCCTAGTGACTGCCTTGGCAGGGTGAGGTGCCTTTGTTTACAGTGAACTCTCCAGCTATAAAATATATTGGGAGGCACTGCTCACACCATTCCAATTAAAATGAAAGGAAGTAACCTAAACAAACCCCTTAACACCGACGTGAATAAATGAAACCAGTTTCCACCAGCTAATTGTGGATCTTCGCTGCGTGGAGTTTTGCTCGCTGTGTAACGGATTACAATGTCCTCCTTTTTTGTATCGTTTCCAAACGGTGACACCTCGGACACAATCAGGGTCAGATATAAATGCTCGTGTTGTTTACGGTAGATTTAGCAGCAGAGCAGCCATGGGAGTAGCTGTATATGTATTTAATTGTAACAATTTAACCTCCACGTAGCGCTGCCTGCTGTAGTTGACCCAGCAAAACTGGGTAAATGACACAAGGCTGACCCGCCTGACCTCTGATAGTGGTCTCTCTTTATCAGATAGTCAATTTCTAATGGTGCTGGAGCAGAAATCTTGGTGAATTGTCACGGATTAAATTGTGTATTGAAAGCAGTCCTTTAATGTTTTGTGAAGTTGGAGGTTTAAATGAGTAGCAGTTGGACTGATTTACATTTGTGAAGATTGGAATGCTAGACAAACAGTGAAGCCATTTATTTTCCAACTGGGTAGCTCTGGAAATTTATCCTTATGCTAGCTAAATAGATAGAGGGAAAATAGTGTAATAAAAAAAGTGGATTGAAAAGAATTAACTCTGCTCTTAAAGGAAAATTGGTTTTGTTTATTTGTGGACTTTCCCCCCCTTTCCTTTCTGTAGGATCACTGCCTGATGCTGCTGCTGACTGAACGTGGAGATTACGGAGTGGTCCCAAAATCTTTGAGTTATTTAGGAGCAGGTCTGGATCTGCTGGAAGGTAGGAGAGCCCTGCAGACGGACCTAGACAGGCTGGATGGGTGGGCAGAGGCCAATGGGATGAGACTGAACAAGGCCAAGTGCAGGGTTCTACACATAGAATAGAATAGAATAGAATAGAGTAGAATAGAATAGAATAGAATAGAATCAATCAGGTTGGAAGAGACCTCCAAGCTCAGCCGGTCCAACCTAGCACCCAACCCTAGCCAGTCAACCAGACCATGGCACTAAGTGCCTCATCCAGGCTTTCCCTGAACACCTCCAGGGACAGTGACTCCACCACCTCCCTGGGCAGCCCATTCCAATGGCAAATCACTCTCTCTGTGAAGAACTTCCTCCTAACATCCAGCCTATACTTCCCCTGGCACAACTTGAGGCTGTGTCCCCTTGTTCTGTTGCTGGTTGCCTGGGAGAAGAGCCCAACCCCACCTGGCTACAGCCTCCCTTCAGGTAGTTGTAGACAGCAATGAGGTCTGAACTTTGGCCACAACAACCCCAAGCAGCACTACAGGCTGGGGACAGAGTGGCTGAGAGCAGCCAGGAAGAAAGAGACCTGAGGNCTGAAGGGAGGCTGTAGCCAGGTGGGGTTGGGCTCTTCTGCCAGGCAAGCAGCAACAGAACAAGGGGACACAGTGTGAAGTTGTGCCAGGGGAGGTCTAGGCTGGATGTTAGGAGGAAGTTGTTGGCAGAGAGAGTGATTGGCATTGGAATGGGAGGTGGTGGAGTCACCGTCCCTGTGGCTGTTGAAGCCAAGCCTGGCTGCAGCATTTAGTGCCATGGTCTGGTTGATTGTCTAGGGCTGGGTGCTAGGTTGGAGTGGCTGAGCTTGGAGGTCTCTTCCAACCTGCTTGATTCTATGATTTCTGGTCAAGACTCCTTTATAGAATTTACAGGTTCCTGCTATCCTTCAGTCGTGGAATATGAGGCTGCTAATGACAGAGATGGATTTTGAGTAGGTGAGTTGAAATGCACAATTCTCCAAACAGACAAACAAGTTCTTTGTCAGCTGCTGTAGTTTCTGTCCTTTGTGGGTTTGTCCATCGACAACTACCTGGGCAAAATTCTTTTGTGCATTTCACCAGATTAGGTCGAGGAGTTGTAACTGGCCTTCCTAAGTGGTTTTTGCCCCAAAGAAGTCACCTTTAAAGACATCAAGAAGTCCTTCTTAGTTTCTTTTAAAGGAACATCTGGATCAGCTTGGGCTAAAGCAGGGCAAGTTAGCTCCCATGGCAGCTCAGTCATTGCATTAGTTAGCCCAACAATTAGAATCATAGAACCAGTCAGGGTTGGAAGGGACCACAAGGATTAGCCAGTTCCAACCCCTCTGCCATGGGCAGGGACACCCTACCCTAGATCAGGCTTCCTAGAGCCTGATCCAGCCTGGTCTTAAACACCTTCAGGGATGGGGCCTCAACCACCTCCCTGGGCAACCTATTCCAGGCTTTCACCAATTAGTGATGGGGACGTCCAGCCAGCAGTGCCCACCTCTTCAGAGGCTTACTGCACAGCAGGCTGGCTCTCCCTGAGGAGCAGGCACCACTGGAAGACACAACCACTTCTGCTCACCCTGCAGAAAGCACTAACTGTGAACTGAGAATGTTTTTCAGCTCCGTATTCCCTCTGTGTCCCAGCCTGAGGCAGAGTTCAGCAGGCTAATTTGTTAAAAATACTTAGTAAATGAAGAATCGGCTCCCGAAGCGCAGCTTGCTTGCACAGTCATACTGCCACACCTGACTCCTTGCGCCGTTTCTCGCCTCAGTATCTTGGCTGAAAGATACTTTTGTCTTGTGTGCCGTGGTTTGAATTAAACTACACCAGCTACGTCAGGCAGGCAGGATGCCTTTCCCAGTAACAAGTGTCAAAGCCTTTTACTTTCGCTATGTTAATATGTCGTGCCAGAAACGCTCTACCCGTGTCTACATGGCACCTGACAGCTTTATGCGTGAGTGACTTTAAACATACACAGATCAACAAATCATCTACCTTCTGAGCGTACAGCTCTCATGGAGAGGCTGCCAGTGGCCTGTCTAGACATGCTTGGCTGTGTGATAACCTATGGGATGAGGGTCTGCCTGCATGGGGTGTGTTTGCACACTGGAGGTGATCCTCTGTGCCCTGAAGGAAGCCTCTTACTTGTGATGCCTGTGGTCCAAATGCTGCAACTCTTCTCATATCGTGCAAGTTCAATGAACAAAAGACACTGAGGCTTGCATGTAGCTCCTGGGTATTAAATGTGTGCTCCCAGGTACAGTGAGACTAGGCAAGTCTCACTTGGAGAGAGCTCAAAGGAAGCATGACAAATTCTGCCCATCCAACACTTTCAACCTGATTTGACTCTCAAAGGCAGATTTAGCCTGTTCTGAAGTCGAAGATCTAAATCTTGCAACAACTCAACATTGGTTTTGCACGCTCCAGGATTTAAACCTGGCTCAGCTTGAAATTGGAAGGGTAAATGCAGGCCCAGCCTTCCAGCCAGCAAGTGCTGGGTTCTTTATGGAAGTGGCATATGATGCAAATCAGGGTGGAGTTTGGGCATGTATATCAAATGGAGTCAGGATGCATATTGAGATGCCACTGGGTTAGGAGTATATAATAAGGCAAGACTATTACTCTTCCAGCAGGCAGGTGGTAATCTTCAGCCTTCCCTAAAGCCCTCACCCAATGTATCTAACAGGCATGCAAGATGAACAGGGGGCAAATATACAATGGGCTGGATTAACATGCTGGATTGGACTTAGCACAATAAATTGATGACAGTGCCGTCAGTAGAATGACCATTATAATTAACATACATCCTAAAACTCCCATCCTATTTTACAGAAGCAAAAGGAAGGGCTTTTATATTACACCAGGACCTCTCTTATCACCTTGTTTGGAAGGGGAAGGTGTGCCCAGAATAGCCACAAGAAGTATAAAACTTCCACTTTGGAGGAATAGCTATGTCATTGCTCGGAACAGATACTTAAGGTGATCTCGCTGCTGTCTGTCATCTCTTCTGATGCAGAGGATGTGTGTCAAGGTATGGAAGAAAGTGAGAGACATATTGCTGTGAACAGAGATGGCTGTGTGTGAAGTGCCTCCCTGCTGTAATGTCAGATCTTTGTTGTTGGAGAAAGAAACAAAATCTGTAAGCATTTCATTGATTTCCTCTAGCTAAAAGGAAGCTCACAGAAACATAGAATCAAGTAGGTTAGAAGAGACCTCCAAGCTCAGCCAGTCCAACCTAGCACCCAGCCCTGGCCAATCAACCAGACCATGGCACTAAGTGCCCCAGCCAGGCTTGGCTTGAACACCTCCAGGGACAGTGACTCCACCACCTCCCTGGGCAGCCCATTCCAATGCCAATCACTCTCTCTGCCAACAACTTCCTCAGAACATCCAGCCTAGACCTGCCCTGGCACAACCTGAGGCTGTGTCCACTTGTTCTGTTGCTGCTTGCCAGGGAGAAGAGCCCAACCCCACCTGGCTACCGCCTCCCTTCAGGTAGTTGCAGACAGCAATGAGCTCTGCCCTGAGCCTCCTCTTCTGCAGGCTGCACACCCCCAGCTCCCTCAGCTTCTCCTCACAGGGCTGTGCTCCAGGCCTCTCATGCACACTCCTAGGTTTTGTTTCTTAAACCCTGAACTGTCCCTGGAGGTGCTGAAGAAAATCCTGGATGAGGCACTTAGTGCCATGGTCTAGATGACTGGATAGGGCTGGGTGCTAGGTCGGACTGGATAATCTTGGAGGTCTCTTCCAGCCTGCTTGATTCTATGATTCTATGACGTGGGAAAGCCAAAGGCAGGTTGATCTCCTCACTGCAGTCAAAAGTGTCAAGCAAAGACACGGCTGAGCTCACTCACAAGATTTTCCACTCCATTTTGCTAGTCACACACATGCAACCTGACAAAGTGTGAAAGGCAGGGCCTCTTTACAAGTTTATGTTTCCAGTGGCTTGCAGGCCTGGTTGTTGGGGTTTTTTTCCCCTTCTTTTTCCCTTTTTATTTCCTGTGGAAACTAACTATAACGAGGCCACTGCCAACGTGAAGTGAAATGCTTCTGAGAAGTTTAGCAGGTGTACAGAGGAGGAGAGGGAGCACCCACGCCATTCAGATGACTATCAGTAAGCTCTGCAGCTATTTAGGAGGTGAAAAACTTCAAATTAGGAGTAAGCTGGACAGAGACATGAAAGATAATGGGCTGCAAACCCCTTTGGGCTAGGAGCAGAGCTTAATATTCACCAAATCCCCACAGCTTTAACCATCAGTATCAAGAAAAAAAAATGGGGGAAATGTGTCAAAAGGTGGCTGGATGGAGCAATTAGATCCCAGAGCTCACCAAGGGGAGAGTACAAGACAGTGCCTGTTTGATACCAGGGGACTAAGCCTGGTGGCTCAGATCTCTCTGTAGTTTGTCTTTCTAGAATACAGAGATGCTATGAGACCCACTTTGAAAACACAGCCCTTAGGAGGCCAATGAAAGGGGACAGTTACATTATCAGTTAGTCCAGAGTGTTCATTGTCCTTGAAATCAAGGTCTAACCACCGTCCACATCCAGACTTGAGCTGGGTGCTGTTGAAGATGATGCAGAAGAGGAGGCTCCCAGGTGACCTTCTTGTGGTCTTTCAGTATCTGAAGGGGGCCTACAAAAAGCCGGGGAGGGACTTTTCAGGCTCTCAGGGAGTTACAGGACTGGGGGGAGTGGAGCAAAGCTGGAGGTGGGGAGAGTCAGAGTGGAGGTGAGGAGGAAGTTGTTGAGCATGAGAGTGGTGAGAGCCTGGAATGGGTTGCCCAGTGAGGGGGTTGAGGCCCCACGGCTGGAGGTGTTTAAAGCCAGACTGGTCGGGGCTCTGACCAGCCTGCTCTAGGGTAGGGTGTCCCTGCCCATGGCAGGGGGGTTGGAACTGGCTGATCCTTGTGGTCCCTTCCAACCCTGACTGATTCTGTGGTTCTAAGATATTAAAAAATACTAAAGCAAGCAGGGAAGTTGTAGATAAAAGCAGAAAATACACCAAATCTTTCAAAAAATAAACCCTACAGCATGGGCAGGGCACTCTGGCACTGGGCCAAGGTCAGCTATTTAAAGGGTAGAAGTATGGGGGCCATGCAATTGCAAGGTCAAGGAATGGGTTGCTCCAAAGATGAGTATGATGTGAGTTGATGTAATTATTAGCTAGTGTGGAAGGCAGAAGGGACTGGAAGGAGCAAGCAGGCACAGAATTCAGGAAGCAATTTGGCCTTGGCAAAGGCAACATCAAAGAAGGAATTGTTCCATCTAACCATGAACATTGTGTAGGAAGAAACTCTGCATGGGAGGTGGTAACTGAAAATCTGGGATAAGGAATCAAACAGAGGACCTCTTAAACTCTGCAGTAGCACTCCAGGTATGTTGTGCTTTTGTTGCTATAAAGAATGAGCCAAAGAATTTAAAAGTCAGTGGGGGAAGAGCAACTGGAGGTAGGAAATCATAGAATGGTTTAGCTTGGAAGGGACCTCAAAGCACATCCAGTTCCAAGCCCCCACCATAGGCAGGGACACCTCTCATTAGAACACTAGAATGAAGTCAAACTTAGAGGTCTTGCAATAGCTGGTGAGCCCTGCTACCTCTGTGGGTGATTCTGGGGTACTGTTGATGTGTTTGTGACTAAAAATATTCTCTTCAGTAAATAAGTTCCATGTTAGGGAGAGTGAAGCATCCAGGTGAAGTGACAGGAAAGAGCAAATCTAGAAAACCTCAGTGATGTTATTTGTCACACCAAGGGGCAGTGTGGAATGAAGAAAATTAAACTGCTGTCTTCTGAATTCACTCCTAACCTGATGTTTGGTTTTGATTAGGTTAACTAGAATAAGAAAAAAAGTATTCTGGAAAAAGCAAGAGAAATTATTAACTGATGAGATTATTCAGCTGTAAAAAAAAAGCTGTATCATAACAGGTGAAGAACAGCTCCTAAACTAGTGGTGGGACAGGGATCCAGCATTTGTGGGGTTTATTGCTGTACAACTCATGGAAACCAGAAGATGTAAAGATATGGTGCCACATCCAGCTGGCAGTTGTCACCAGTGGTGTCCCCCAAGGATCAGTGCTGGGCCCAGTCCTGTTCAGTATCTTTACTGATGATCAGGATGAGGGGATTGAGTCCAGCATCAGTAAGGTTGCAGATGACACCAAGCTAGGAGCAGGTGTGGAGCTGTTGGAAGGTAGGAGAGCCATGCAGAGGGACACTGACAGGCTGGATGGGTGGGCAGAGGCCAATGGGATGAGATTTAACAAGGCCAAGTGCAGGGTTCTACACTTTGGCCACAACAACCCCAAGCAGCACTACAGGCTGGGGACAGAGTGGCTGAGAGCAGCCAGGCAGAGAGGGACCTGGGGGTGCTGGGAGAGAGTAGCTGAAGATGAGGCAGCAGTGCCCAGGTGGGCAGCAGAGCCAATGGCATCCTGGGCTGGCTCAGGAGCAGTGTGGCCAGCAGGACAAGGGAGGTTCTTCTGCTCCTGGACTCAACACTGCTCAGGCCACACCTTAAGTGCTGTGTCCAGAATGGGCTGCCCAGGCAGGTGGTGGAGTCACCGTCCCTGGAGGTGTTGAAGCCAAGCCTGGCTGGGGCACTTAGTGCCATGGTCTGGTTGATTGGGCAGGGCTGGGTGCTAGGTTGGACTGGCTGAGCTTGGAGGTCTCTTCCAACCTGCTTGATTCTGTGATTCTATGATTTATTAATAAGGAGCTGTAGTTAGGGGAAAGCTTTGGTCTAGAAACCACAGAAGAGCTACCTATGTTGGAGCATCTATGAAATAGGACTTACTACAAAAAAAAACCCAACAGAACTAATTCTTTGCAGTGCCACTCTTCCCAAATGGTGAGAAAGAAAGGTGCCCTCAGGCAGGCTGGTTTATTAGGCTCCAAGAGAGCTACTGCAGTACCATCAGGATTAGGGCTGCTTTTGAGACTTTCTGCAGTTCCTTGAAAGTTCTGGAACTGCTCCTGTTTTGACTGAACTGGCTGTGTTTCAGCTAAACACATCCTTTTGCTCCCAGCTTAAGAATCCTGTCAGAGTATTCCAGCAACCCTATGCCCAAACAGCACCCAATGTAAAAAAATCAAATGATGGCAGGCTCAGGAATGACAAAGACAAGAATTACTGATTCATAGAATGGTTTATGTTGGAAGGGACCTCAAAGATCATCGAGTTCCAACCCCCTGCATAGGCAGGGACACCTCCCTCCAGAAGAGGTTGCTCAAGGCCTCATCCAAAGATCTGCTTCAGAAGCATTTAACAGCAGGGGGGATCAGTGGCCGCGGAACACAGTGCATATTTTAGTTGCAGAGTGAAATCATACCTCAGTGCACACTTGCAGTGGCAAAAGAGGAACGATAAAAATAATCACAACAGCTTTGCTTTTTGGTGGGGAGGGGGGAAGGGAGAAAAAGTTCACTTCTTCAGATCCCAGAGTGTTAACTATGATGAAAATCTTTCGCGCTCAGGGTAGCAAACACTGTCTGCTTTGCTTAACTGATGAAGATTAGCTGACTTCTTACATTAAAGAAGTTTGTCTTGTACGGGCTGAAGTGACAAGACAATAACTAAGTGCTAATTGTGCATAACCAACACTAAAGATATGCAGCCCCATTATGGCATGTAACAAATGAAGCGAACAACAGAAATGCATTAGGCACTTTAATGATGATACTCGATGAGTGGTTTGGGAAAAAAAATAGGGACATGAAGGGTGTAAGAAACAAAACCCAGGAGTGTGCATGAGAGGCTTGGAACACAGCCCTGTGAGGAGAGGCTGAGGGAGCTGGGGGTGTGCAGCCTGGAGAATGGAGGCTCAGGGCAGACCTCTTTGGGTGTGCAGCCTGGAGAATGGAGGCTCAGGGCAGACCTCATTGCTGTCTACAGCTATCTGAAGGGAGGCTGTAGCCAGGTGGGGATTGGTCTCTTCTGCCAGGCACCCAGCAACAGAACAAGGGGACACAGTCTCAAGTTGTGCCAGGGGAAGTATAGGCTGGATGTTAGAAGGAAGCTGTTGGCAGAGAGTGATTTGCATTGGAATGGGCTGCCCAGGGAGGTGGTGGAGTTGCCGTTCAAGCCAAGACTGGATGGGGCACTTAGCACCATGGTCTGGTTGACTGGACAGGGCTGGGTGCTAATTTGGACTGGCTGAGCTTGGAGGTCTCTTCCAACCTGCTTGATTCTATGATTCTAATGCCATGTTTTAAATCTCTCCCTCCCCCTTTATTTCTTCCTTATTGTTTCAGTCTAAACTTGTGTGCTGTTAATTCCCTTTTTGTTTCCAAATGCTCCACTATTTTTCTGGCCCATCATTTCTTATGATTCTATGATTCTATTCTATGATTCTTACTTAAGTACTGTGGAAGGCCCTGCCTGCCTGGCTCACAATACAGCCTCTTACTTCTGTGGCAAGACAAAATTGATATAGGACTTTAAACAGCATTACAGCCTATAATTACTTTGCATTATTATATAGTTTAAGCACTGGTTATTACTTGCCTGGTATTTTAATTTCCCATGCAACATGATGAAAAAGGTCAATTTGGCTTTTTTTTTTTTTTTTAAAGAGCATAATTGTGTCATGCTACACTTATTAGCAGCTGTACATTTTATGGTTCTTTGGGGATGTTTGATTTTTAAATGACTACAGTGTGCCGAAAACATCCACCGGAGGACAGGGTGAGTTGGCAAAGCTTATTTAGAGCTGTGTCTGACTTTGTTCTGCCAGACTATTACCTTCCTACTTTTTTTGTTACTTTCCTAGCAACGTACATCTCGTGTCTCTTCCCACCTGAAAATGAAAATAAACTATGAATGCTATGAACCTCTAAACTGAATCATGTAATCACTGGAAAACAACAGGTACGTCAAGGAGCGGACGTAATTGGCGCCCTCATTTCCTAGACCTCATAGAAATCACTGACAAAGCTGCTTGCAGCTCTCTTAGAGTCATAAGTGGAGCTCTTGGTAAAGCCTCAGGCAGGATTTAGCCACCAGTCCAAATGTGGTTGCCATCCTCACAGCTGTGTCCACCTCTGCAAGCTTCAGTTGCTTACGGTTTGAGCAGTTCTGACACTGCTTACGGTTTGAGCAGTTCTGACACTCATTCTGCAATGGTACCCTACGGGTGATGCTCCAGAATTAAGTGTCAGGTTTGGGTCCTCAGGATTTTCCCAGCCTGCACTTGGGATAAGGAAATAAAAATGCAGCACAAATGCTGCCACAGAGAAAATGGTGGGAACAACATCTTTTACATTTAAGTGATTACAGTTCTGGCCACAGGAAGAAACAATGTGTACTTTATAAGAAAGACATGGGATAAAAATGAAGACTTTGAATTAGACTAATGTGATAGTGACAAATGGCACTGCTTATGCTCTTCTGCAGGGAAGGATCTCAAAGTCCTCTACAAGCATGAAGTAATTAAACTTGACAGACAGCCTTTTGATGGAGAGGAAGTAAAACTGTGCTGTTTTATTGACACGGGATTTGAGGCACAGGCAGGTTTTCTGCCTGAGATCATACAAGATGCTCTGTGTCAGTCCCAGGAAAAGTATCCAAGCCTTAATCACAGTCTTGGGTTTCCACTACGGAAAGATGCTTCCTCTTTGCTGAAATGTATGCCTGTACCAGTGCCGAAACAGCACTTAGCTCGTGGAACAGACCCAGGAAACGCTCTTACCTTTGATTACAAAGCTGACATGCAAAACAGTCCAGGTGATAAACATTGTCCTTTGCTCTCATCACCATCTCAAAGGCAGGTATGAGTTTACTGCAGGCAGCACAGTTTCCTGTAACACCAAATAACCTGGAGATACAGAAAGAAATACATTCCTGAAGATGCTGAACTGAAAAGAAAAACCACACTTTTATCTTCTTTGAGTTCCTTCTGTTTCCCCCCTCCTCCAGCAGTAGTTGTCTAGTCTGTTTTTGTTTCCTTCAGCAGTAGCTGTCTAGCCTTTGGTGACTCCCTAACACACTTGCCTTTGGAGAGGCTGGTCTTTGGTGGCATAAGTCTGCCCGATTTACAATACAAAGGCCAGAGAGAGCTTTATGAAGCAGCGAAGATTAATATTGCAACCTATTGTGATGTTTTGGGTATATATATATATGTATTTTCTTTTCCCTGCAGGTTGCAGTAACCTTTCACGCTAAAAGAAACACCTTGTTAAACTAAACAAAGAGACAGTAAACACATTAGGGCTGTTACATAACTGTGCAGCCAGAGGTCAAGCTGTTTGCATATGTGGGAAGAGCCTTCTGCTTGGATCCTGCCACAGAGACGAGAGCCACGTAACCTTGGCTTTTTGGTGCTATTTGTTATTAAAACACACTTTAGCTAGAAAAGAAATAACACTTGAGGAAAAAGGAAAAGAAAAAGCCAATGTTCTTCACATTTGTTGCCATCCACTGCTAAAAGCTTCACCACTATTATTAAAAGAACATTTTATGAACAAGTCATTTCAATCGTCAGAAAGCATTAGCGGTTCATGCACCTTACCACCCTATACCATAGTTATTGCTATGATTATGTTATTCAGGTAGCACATTAAAGTAAATGAGGCTGTAAACTATATATAGGCGCATCAGGAATAGAAGTACAAAACAGTGTAAGAAGAAGATGAAATGCTGCTTTTGCCAGACATCTAGATAAATGATTACTTCTTTCAGTTCTCTTTGTTAAAGACTGGTGGGGTTTTTTTTCCCCCCTCCCCCAATACTTTTCAAGTGGGTGTATTACCAAAACCCATGAAAATCAAACATACATATGCATCCCTTTGTGACACAGAAAGATTATAATGAACAAGGGGAGAAAAAATACCTTAGCTCTACGTGGCAGCAGTCTTTGAAACTAAGTTTATTTAAACTCCTTAATAGTTGTGATGGATTATTAAAAGCATTATTAATGCTGGCTTTAACTATGGAGTGCACTAGATGAAAACGCCACATCTGCCAGTTTCCTTCCCCCCCCCAACATCAGGCTGACAGCAGAAAACTATAATGGCTCTCAAGGGAAACACCAAATTAAAAGCAGTTCTAAACTAATGAATTCAAAGGTGCTCTGTAGAACATTCAGTTTGGTAACATAAAAATGAACCCCGTGGGTTTTTTTTCACGACATCCTTCCATTTTAGGGCTTTTCATGGGTTGCCAACAAGCCTACTTAATTCCACATCCTTTTACCTTCTGCT
The DNA here is from genome assembly GCA_013400475.1 of Tricholaema leucomelas. Classification (NCBI taxonomy): domain Eukaryota; kingdom Metazoa; phylum Chordata; class Aves; order Piciformes; family Lybiidae; genus Tricholaema lacrymosa; species Tricholaema leucomelas. The sequence goes on from WAAF01019749.1 coordinate 34,197, forward strand.
TTTACTGAAGGTATGATGCCTACATACTGTGTGCCCGTTTGGTTTTGAAGCTGTAGACATTTTTCCCCTGTTGGATGTGCTTAGTTGTTCTGATCACTGGGAGAAGCACTGGGACAAGGCCATCCTCATCAGCTCACATTAGAATGACTTGAGTTGACTTCTAGTTCAGTTAAGACTGGATGATCTTGGAGGTTTCTTCCAACCTGGCTGATTCTATGATTCTATTCTATGATTACTAAAGTGATAGATTATTTAAACAGATTAACACAACCACAGAATCACAAAATTGTAGGGGGTGGAAAGGACCTCTGGAAATCATCAAGCCTAACCCCACCACCACCACCAAAGCATGGTCACCTGTAGCAGGTCACTCAAGAACTTGTCCAGATGGGTCATAGAATCATAGAATCAAGCAGGTTGGAAGAGACCTCCAAGCTCAGCCAGTCCAACCTAGCACCCAGCCCTGGCCAATCAACCAGACCATGGCACTAAGTGCCCCAGCCAGGCTTGGCTTCAACACCTCCAGGGACGGTGACTCCACCACCTCTCTGGGCAGCCCATTCCAATGCCAATCACTCTCTCTGCCAACAACTTCCTCCTGACATCCAGCCTAGACCTGCCCTGGCACAACTTGAGACTGTGTCCCCTTGTTCTGTTGCTGCTTGCCTGGCAGAAGAGACCAACCCCAGCTGGCTACAGCCTACCTTCAGGGAGTTGTAGACAACAATGTGGTCTGCCCTGAGCCTCCTCTTTTGCAGGCTGCATAACCTCAGCTCACAGACTCATGGAATTGTTTGGGTTGGAAAAGATCTCTTCTATCATTCAGTCCAACCTTCAGCCTAAGTCCACTCAGCCTCTCCTCACAGGGCTGTGTTCCAGGCCCCTCACCAGCTTTGTCACCCTTCTCTGGACATGTTCCAGTACCTCAACAACATCTCTCTTGAATTGAGTGGCCCAGAAGTGAACACAGCGCTCAAGGTGTGGCCTGGCCAGTGCTGAGTACAGGGGCAAACAGACTTGGCTACAAGCTTGAGAATGGTCCCTCGAGCTCTGTGTGGAGGGATCAGACAGCAGCTCAGTGCTTAGGTAGTTTAGGTGCGACAACTGAACACTTGAGGTGCAGCTCAAGGCCCTTGCGGAAGAGGCTGCTGGGAGCAGGCTGTGTCACCTTCCACCACCACCGCCTCCTCTTTGCAGGAGCACGCCTGTGTGCGTGCCAAAGTGCAAATGCCTTGCAGCTGGCATTGCACTCTGCACGTTTAGGAGCGGTGAAAGGATTTGGGATTTGTCATTCAGCACCAGGGAGGATGCAGATTTACTGCACCGGAGCCCACTGTGTGCAGATTTCTACAGTCCTAAATCGAGAGCCTCCCCCCGAAGCTGCTTTAGCCGAGCAGCAACGCATTCAAAACAACTTCAATGCCACAAAAAGGGAAGGAGGCTTTCCTTACAGTTAGCTCTTCCCCAGCACACACCAAACAAACACGGGAGATTTATAGGAGCCAGTGTTAATTTTGGATAAAGCTGTTTATATGAAGAACATAGTTTTCTCCCATTAATAATAATAATAAACCCCCCACAATGCCATTTTGAAATTCTGGACATAGTTTCCCCCAATTTCAATTGCTCTCGCTCCCTGAGCATTTATCAGCTACCTGATTAGAATTTGTTTCCACACAAACCATTGATCATCAGCCTATTACTAGGCAAATGACAGTTAATTACCCACTACATTAACCACTGGGACCTGAGACCTGCTTCTGCTGCCATCAGTCAACATGATAAATGTGGCAAGTTCAGTAATGCATGGCCAGCCCTAAGCTGCCTGCTATAGTGTGAACAACCCTCAATCTCACTTCCAGGCCCAGGAAAATCTATGGCAATCTGCATAATTACAAGCTCTGGGTTAATAACAGACAAATGATTTGTTGCATCTAAACAAAGTCCTTGGAATGGGCCTGGTCTCCTGTGGCTGCCCAGGCTGCCGTTGTGCCACTGGTGTGCTTCCTGCCGCAACGCGCACAAAACAGATCTCCGACGCTGTACCCTTCCAATTTGTTGCCCTCCAATTTATGGATTCTGCATATGTGATTTTTAATCATTAAAGAACTCTTGAAGCAATATTATCTTAATTATTCTCTGCTGTAACCAGGGAATTAGGGCTTCAGATAAAATTTTCTTCTTCCGTGCACTTTCCCTGCCTGGCTGGAGGCTCCATCAGTTTTCATCTACACCTGGACTCTGAAATTCTAATGATGAATTATTGCCCCTTTTCCTAAGAGGGCGAACCTTACAAGGGAGCGTTTTAGCGAACTGTCAGCTCGCAGACCGGGTGTGGAGATGCGGAAATCTGATCTAATTTACTGCAAAACGACGCATTTGTTAGGCTCCCTCCTCGCCTCCGTCCGAGCATCAGCCAGGAGCCACCTTCACCTAGCCTTTCACACGGCAGTACGTGCGCTGTTTTGTTTGCCTCTTCCCTTCAAACTTGTCACGCAAGCAAGTTTCTAAACCGTGAGGATTTTACTGCTGGAGAGGAGGAAGAGTTCCTCAACAGGAGCTGATGTGCCGAGCTACAGCCTCTTGCTTTATCCATTTCACAAAAAAGAGATGGCAAAGACTTTGTGTCTTCTAAGAGCCACAGATGCCTGGTACTGTTCTGTGCTTTACCACTTTGCTCTGCGCTAAGAGAGTGCTCAAACTCACTAACATCTACTCACAGGTAGGATAGAATAGAATAGAATAGAATAGAATAGAATAGAATAGAATAGAATAGAATAGAATAGAAGAACAGAATAGAAAAGAATAGAATCAAGCAGGTTGGAAGAGACCTCCAAGCTCATCCAGTCCAACCTAGCACCCAGCCCTAGCCAGTCAACCAGACCATGGCACTAAGTGCCTCATCCAGTCTTCTCTTGAACACCTTCAGGGACGGCAACTCCACCACCTCCCTGGGCAGCCCATTCCAATGCCAATCACTCTCTCTGCCAACAACTTCCTCCTAACATCCAGCCTAGACCTCCCCTGGCACAACTTGAGGCTGTGTCCCCTTGTTCTGTTGCTGGTTGTCTGGGAGAAAAGACCAACCCTGCCTGGCTACAACCTCCCTTCCAGTAGTTGTAGACTCAATGTAGATTCAATGATTCTATGATTCTTGATATTCAGAAGCAACAGCTGAAGTTTTATATTTCTACCATATATACCACGACAAGTTGGAGCAATCTGCCACAGCAAAAGCTTTCATTCTTAATGGATTTGACCAGCACAGAACATCCTGCACAGAGCTAAAAAATGAGAGACGTGCAGAAGCCTTTCTACAAACAAACCCAAACCTGACATTTTGAGCAGCAAAAAAAATGTGATTAAGCACCAGGCTATTGATTCTACTTTAGTAGGTTTACTAAACAGACACCTGAAGGTTAAGTACTGAGAGATGAGAAAAAGTTCTGGAAATGTTGGGATGGGAAAGACAAGAAAAAGAATCATAGAATCAACCTGATTGGAAGAGACCTCCAAGCTCATCCAGTCCAATCTATCACCCAGCCTCATCCAGTCAACCAGACCATGGCACTAAGTGTCTCATCCAGGCTTTGTCTGAACACCTCCAGGGATGGCAACTCCACCACCTCCCTGGGCAGCCCAGAGGACAGACGCACAGAAGAGCCAATAATTTGGGTGAACTACACCTGGGGCACGTGCTTTTGAGAGGGATCCAATTTAACCACACCAGCACCACTTCAGCACCACCTACAGATTTTAGGTGATACCCTGAGTAAGGAGAGGGAACCTGGTTCTTACCTCTGAAATGCCCCATCACACAACTGCACCATTAGGCAGAACTGCATGCACTGAGCTGAAACTCCCCACAATTTGGGCCATAATTCCCTGTCAAATTATGTGGGACTTTCACAAGATTTCACATCTAATGTTGTTGGTACAGCTTCTCCCACAAGCTTCCTCCTTTCTGCTATCCCTGTTTGACAACTGCCCACTGTATGATCCACTGATTCGCTACCAACAGCACTCTTCTGACTACTTCAATGCTATATTTTATGTTAAAATGCTGCAGGATTTGGATAGGATTTGGGTTTCCACTAGGAGTGCAAAATGTCTGTTTGCACAATGGAAAACTCAAGGAGAAAACACATCTTAAGATTCAGGAACAACAAAGCAGACATTAAAAGGAATTTCTCCTGTGGTGCAGTAATTAGAGATAGTTTCATGTGGCTTCCAATGATTTTTTCCTCCTCATTCTCATTCCTGGGTTAAGTAGGTTCATCAGGGGAAAAAATACATAGATAGGAGCCGAGTTCCAAGCCTGCCTTTGCCACTAACTGAGGAGTTGACCCTGGCAGCTGACTTAATTTTGGTCTCAATTTATTTGTTATGAAGAGGTGAGACCTAATCCTCACATTGTGATGTCCCTGAGAGATATTGTTTCTGTTAAAAAAACAACTCAAAATGCTTCTTTCCAACCTCTGTTCTTCACAGCACGTGGAGGGGATCAAAATAATAAAATCACAGAATCAAGCAGGTTGGAAGAGACCTCCAAGCTCAGCCAGTCCAACCGAGCATCCAGCCCTGGCCAATCAACCAGACCATGGCACTAAGTGCCCCAGCCAGGCTTGGCTTCAACACCTCCAGGCACAGCGACTCCACCACCTCCCTGGGCAGCCCATTCCAATGCCAATCACTCTCTCTGCCAACAACTTCCTCCTAACATCCAGCCTAGACCTGCCCTGGCACAACTTCACACTGTGTCCCCTTCTTCTGTTGCTGCTTGCCTGGCAGAAGAGACCAACCCCACCTGGCTACAGCCTCCCTTCAGGGAGTTGTAGAGAGCAATGAGATCACTCCTGAGCTTCCTCTTCTCGGGGCTAAAAAAACCCAACTCCCTCAGTTCTACTTAGTCCTACTTAGTTCTACTTGTCTGTTCTAGTGGGAGGTGTCCCTTCCTATGGCAGAGGCTGGAACTGGATGATCTTTGAGGTCCCTTCCTACCTAAACCATTCTATGATTCTATGTCAACAACTATGAGAAAGAAAGTGGTACTCAGATACATAAACAACAAGCAGCAACAGAAGAAAAAAATTGTCCCAGTGTTAAACAGGAGGTGAATTAGTCACACAGAGCTTGGAATATCATCAGACATTTGCTGAAACAGACAATCAGCTTTTTGTTGGCTTTTTTTTCCTCTCCCATTTTTATCCCCTCCCCCCCCAGGTTTGTGTATTATTCAAGCTGCACGAGCTGAAAGGCAGAGTTTGGCCCTCAGCAAACATTTCAGACGGCACAAGATGCTGTTTGGAGAAGCATAAAAACCCACATAAAAGACTCCAGATTAGAAAGCACATGGAAAAGCAGAGTTTTGAAGAATATGCAATTTTTACATGCTGAGTGTTACTTACACTGTTGGATGGAGACTTCTTAGATGTTTCAAAGTGATTTAGGGACACAAGCACTACTGGATTTAGTCTTATATTCTCTTACTTCCCACAAGATACTTTTGAAGGTCCTTCTCTGTCAAACTGTAGAGAAAGGAAGTGGGGAAATTTGTCCCACATACATTTTTATGAATGCCTGGAAAACTTATTTCACTCCTACCCATCCTCTGTTCTCTGGAACAGCTTTCTAAGTGCTCACTGAAAATGAAACATGCTTCCAGCCAAGGGGAGAGCAGAAGCTGCTCCACTTTGCCTATGGAAGTTAAACTGTGCAAGCGCAGCAGAGATGAGGCCTTGAGCAACCTGCTCTAGTGGGAGGTGTCCCTGCCTATGGCAGGGGGCTGGAACTGGATGATCCTTGAGGTGCCTCCCAACCTAAACCATTCTATGATTCTAGGAGAGCAGAGTTCCCATTCACCCTGCTCATCCACAGACCTCCCAAATGCACTCACATGCGTCCAGTAAAAGACTTCTGGTGACTCTGCTTGGACTGTCTCAGCAGTCAGCAGCGGCCAGTGTGACGGTTTGGGTGTTACCCACCCCACCACACTTAAGAAAATCACCCAGACTAGACTCAGCTGAGCTGGAAATTAGAATGGAGCTTTATATTTACAGTGTAGCATGATACACAAGCAGGTATTTACAGTGTCTACAGCTATATACAGAGATAGACAAGTTTAAAAGGTATTACAGAAGCACAACAGCCCTCCCAGAAACCAGAGTCCCCAGGAGGGGCTCCCAACCACCCTTCCACCTCCTTTCCCCCCCTTTACCTTATCCCAGACTTTGCCTTATGTTCAAGGTGAGTTTGGAGAATCAGCCAGGGGGGTTAGGAAGCAGAGGGATTAGTTACACAGATGGCAGGCTAGGGAGAGAAGGGAGGCAGCCAAAGCCAGAAAGTAACTCTGCTATCTATGTTTGTATTCTTGTTTTTATCCATCTCAGCAAGCCTCTGAGTGCAGCAGCCATCACCATCGTTTTCATCTCACAGCCTATGATCTAGTCCTTCTCACCAAAACATTCTAGGTAGCTTCAAACTAACACTCCAGTGTGTCCTAACATGGGAGCAGTTAGATAAAATGGCCTTAGCTGCCCATCCAAATTAGCCTGAAACACTGTCCCTGATCTTAGGTACTGCAAAATACATGGAGAAAAAGGAAAGTCAAACGAGCCAGTCTGGTTAGCTAAGGAAAGCGTTCAAACACAATTGCTGAGGTGTGCTTAAAGGTCTGCCAAAATCAAAGGCTGCCTCAATGCTTGCCTTGTTTGGTAATGCTGTGAAAAGAGGGTTAGTTTTGCCCAACTAGAGCAGAGAAACCGTTTCACCTCAGTACTATTCACTTCATTTTAAAAGTAAGCTCAGACAGTGAAGAATTAACTTGCCACGGCAGGGACGCTGCTGTTCCTAACGCTGTCTGTCAGGGTACCCAGCATGTGGCACTTGGGAAGCACAGCTCCACTTTGCTGAGGGTGAGCTGCGGCGCATCTCTAGAGCCTCTGCTACCAAAAACTGAAGTTGGTAGCTGTATTGCAGCAGACAGAAGTGTGACGTTCGAGCGCAGCTGTCGCCTCGCAGTCATACACCACTGAGTGTGGCTCGCTTTCACGTTTAGCTAACCTGGTCCTGCTCCGGCAGGGGAGTTGGACTCGATGGTCTCTTTGTGTCCCTTCCAACCCCTGACATCCTGAGAGCCCGTGGGTAGCTAACCCCTGGGTGTTTGACTTCTGCCATCTGTTTCCGTGTGGGCTGCGTGCGGCGTTTTGCACCTCTGTACCTGCTCCACGATCCACAGGCTTCAGACAAGGGTTGCAAACCTCTCCCAGGGTGAAGCTGCTGTTTCTCACACCGTTCTATGACTGCTGCAGAAGACAGTAATTGCACGTCTGTTTGCAGACAGGGTTTGGGTGCTGCCCCCGTCGCCGTGGATCGTAGCTGAAAGCAGCTGAGCCGTTCCACCCAGCTCAGACTTGCAGCTCGTTCCGTTTGCCAAGCTGTGCTGCCTGCTTGCTGAGCTCCATGTAACGGAGCCTTTCTTAATTTATTTTTTTTCTCCTGTGCAGACTGCATGAAAGAATTCTTTATGTAAAGTTAGCATGGATGAACTCCGTTTTCAAACACCTCCAAACCAGACATTAAAAAATAAATAAATACAGGTTTACTTCTCTATCCTCCTCTAATGAGGTTATTTGTGTTCTGTGAAACAATCTCAGCTTTCATTTCAAGCATTAACAGCCTTAATTTTGGCTAGAAAAATGTGAAGCATGACCAGACATTCTGGTTGTAATACCACTTTTCTAAAGCTATAGTTTGAAAAAGCTCTGGGAGGTGGGGATTTTGTTGTTTGGTCAATGGAGTGTTAACTCTGAAGCTTAAATCAGACAACTCTAAAAAATCCTTGTTCATCATAGGAGCAAATATAGCTACGCCATTAATGTCATAGTCGACTGCCCTGTCCCTTCAGTCATGCAGTCAGATCATCAAACTTCCAGTTTAAAGCTAAAATGGAATTTTAAGGAGTACTCTGTCCTAATTTACTATCTGCTTTTAATCAAGTTACCATTTTGTTTCATTTTAAATTTCCTTTAAGCACGCTGATTGACTCAGATGCAATGCATGGATGATTGTGCACTGTGCACAATGATCTATGCCCCATACCGGGGAAATAAATCCAAGTTAAAAATGACCTCCCAATGCACTCAGGGCTCTGCTTTGCACTACCACTCATGCATCGTGACATCCTTAAACTTCCACCAGTAAAGTCAACATCAATATTACATCCATTTCTACAAAGCAACCATATAAACTTCATCTTTCTACACATGCTTTACTTTAAATCATGCATATAAATCCATCTACACGCACAAGCTGGATCTAAACATTTGCAGATATTCAGCTGAAGTATTTTCATTGTCAAACTCAAGCAACTTAAAAACAAATTTATGTCCCAACTCGAATACGAATGCAATATTCCAAGCTGGTTCCCAGCCTGGGGGTAGGTCTAACTGGCACAGCAGAGTGATACGGTTCAGGGTCAGCAAAGCGCTGTGGCTGTGGCTGTGTAGCACTCCACTGGGGCTAATTAGGTTCACGTCCCAGCTAACTAGCCGCTTGCGCTGCCACTTGGATGCAACTACACAGTTCCTGAAGCTGGAAGCTGGTTTAGGGCTTTGTGCCATGTGCTGTACGATATGGATATCTCTCAAGGCTGTGCCTCTTGGTTGTGCCAAAGCGCTGCTGAGCTCCATTTGCCACTGCCTTCCCCTTCCTTTTTACTTGAAGGAGTGAGCTCAAAGGTGGTTCAGTGATAATCTGACAAGATTTGCTGCTTGCTTCCCCTTTCTTTTTACTTGAAGGAATGGGCTCAAAGATGGGTCAGTGCTAATCTGACAAGATATCCAGGAAAAGGCTGGAGGTGAGGGACCTCCAGGGAAGACCTTCACTATAGTGCCTATGTAAGAGTCATAGTCACCTGCTGCATGGATGCTACTACACACAGGAGCCAACTGCCGTAGAATCATAGAATGGTTTAGGTTGTAAGAGACCTCAAGGATCACTCAGTTCCAACCCCTCGCCATAAGCAGGGACACCTCCCACTAGAACAGGTCGCTTAAGACCTCATCTAACCTAGACATGAACAACTCCTGTCCTCCTGGTAACACCAAGCAACTGATGTCAGGTGGTGCAGATGACTTGCAGTGCCTTCTAGGAGGGAAGCAGTGGATGTAGGGAGTGTGTTCCTCAAAGGCATATAGTTCCACATTGCTGCAGGGGAATCAGAACCCAACAGACATTCTTCTAAGGTACACCTCTGATTTATCCACCCTCCACAAAAGACCTAATCAGGGAAGAGAAGGATCCAAATGAACCAAAAGCCCCCTGATGATCAGTGGCCAAGCTCTCAACAACTCCATTGTTTCTCCAGTGATTGCCAAGAAAAGGTCTAAGTGTTGCATTTGGAGTTTGCCCCTGGAGACAGTGGAAGGGAAGGAAATTAAGGTACAAATATATAATTAGCTGCCTAATGTGAGGGACATAAAACACAGACATTTTTCATTTTGCCCAGAGGTGACTGAGAATGTAGAACCTCTGGGTAAGAAATCAATGCACAGACTGTCAGGTAAATACATATTGAAATAGAAGTGGGGGGTAAGTTAATAGTTCTATGAGGTCATATAATAAAGTCTATAGTCCTTTCATCAGCGCCGTGAACAATGCAGTTACTGTGTTTCTCCCCTGGTGTAATAGCAAAGACGGTTGCTAGACTGAAAATAAATTATGCCACGCTTTATTAAATGGTAAACAGCTGTTCCAGCCACAATACAGCACATGCTAATTGAAGAATGCCTTAAGCAGTCCTATAATAAAAGGCTTTTAAGAGTTGGAGAGGGAAAAAAAAAGGCCAGCATTATGACAGACTTACTATCAGAGGTCTCCTTCGTTAAAATTGAACACATGGGTCATTCAAGGTGAGAAGTATATTCTGGGAGAAGATCTACAGTAATGAACATTTAAGAATCATTAGCAGGCTCTTTCATGCCATGGCGCTGTAGGCAAAGATGTGCTTCAGTAGAAAGTACAGCCACAAGGTTCTCAGCGCGTTTCCACCTCTGGCTTTGCTGGGAGATATGTATCCAGGAATACAACAAGCACGTGGGAGGAATTGCTTTTTCCGAGGTGGTGATCCCCTGCCCAGAAACCTTGCTGCTCGTGGGAATCACCCTGGAGATTTTGTCAGAGAATGAGAGTTACGGTGTGAGCCGTAAAGGAGCATGCATGTGAGAGACAGAAGATGATACAGGACGTTGTGAGCCCTGAATGGGCAGTCTCCCCAGCAGGCGCATCGCTGTACCTCTGCAGAGCCTTGGCCCCTCGTGCCACTCTCTGTCCAGTGGCAGAGGTGTGCTGTGCCCAGCAGCAATCAAAGGGACCACTAGGAATGCTGAGGTACAGTTGTAGTTTTTGCTTTGGAGGCCACGACGAAAGATGGGAGGGAGTGTGAGTCAATGTTCAGTGCAGAGAAGTCTCCATTCCTGTGGTATCAGGCTAAAGTGGCCTTGTGCAAATATCTGCCCTTTGCACCTGTGCTAGTTTGAAGCTAGCTAGAATGTTTTGGTGAGAAGGACTAGATCATAGGCTGTGAAATGAAAACAATGGTGGTGTCCACTCATAGTCTCGCTGAGATGTATTAGAATAAAAAGCAAAACATAGATAAAGTCACTTTGCTCTCGACTTTGCTCTCAGCTCTTCGCCTGCTGGGGAGCTCTGGGCTGCTGGGTGAACTCCATCTTACTCTCTACCCTCACCCTCCGTTTGCGTTGGCTGATTCACCTTTGCTTCTTAACCCCCTTGGCCGAACCTCCATTCTTCCTTGGGACTGGGGTAAGGTTGAGAGGGGTAGGGGGAAGGTGAGGGGTGGTTGAGAGCTCCTCCTGGGGACTCAGGTTTCTGGGAGGGGAATTGTGTCTGTATTACCTTTTACCTTGTATATTTCTGTCTATAACTGTATATACTGTAAATATCTGCTTGTAAATTGTGCCAGCTGTAAATAGAAGCTTCGTTCATATTTCCAGAGCTGGCTGAGTCTCGTCTGGGTGATTTCAAAAGTGTGGGGGTGCGGGGAGCATCCAAACCACCACAGTGCCTGAATTTTCTCATCTTTGCTTTGCACTAAAAGAACAACAGGAAGCTTGGTGTGCAAAAGTCCCTTAAGAGCCCTAAGTAATAGCTGCTAAGAAAAATCTTAGGTATTTAATGTAGCTGCTCACTGACATCAGCATTTGCCCAAGGACAGCATTCAGATGCATGGTACTCAGACTACCAGGCACTTGCTTTCTGGAGAGCAGCTTCCAGAGCTGAACCAGATGTGCAAGTAAGCAAATGTGTAAAACAAAAACAGCAATTACCATGCCACAGGACAGAAGAAAAAGAATAATCTTTGCCTCTTTGCCCCAACAATCTCTTGTCCTGTCTTTGAAATGTCTCCTTTTCTATAAAAAGCAATGTAAGATGAGCGCTGCACAATAAGAAGAATTTCTGTGTTTGTTTGTGGTCTTTTTTTAATTAAAATATTTGCACTAGGCAAAAAGATTTAGAAATTAGGGAAAGAGAAAAAAAAGGGGATGTGCATCAACCCATTAGATGGCCGTCAAGTGTTTCATTCTGCTCACACAAATCGCAACGCGCTTGCAAATCCGTCTAACAAAGCGACGGTTTAATAGAACTTCTCTTCCCATAGAAAAGAGAAACAGGCAAAGTTTTCCTGCACTGGGCTATGTGAGCAGCTCCTTTATAAATAAAAGCTGCAGTATCTAAAGGTATTTCCTTTGTTGTGTCACCTTTAGGACTTACTATTTGAAGTATTCCATTGAAACGGCTGCGCTCTGCGCGGCGTTCGGAATTCTAAGTAAAACCTTAAGCAGTTAAATATCAAAGCATCAGGGTGCTTTGAAGAGGCACATACACTACATACATTGCATTCTCCATGCATATGCATTGCTGGTATCTATAGCTCTTTCGACACGTTCACCAAAACATTATGGCTTTGGGAGAAAAAAGATATTTCAAGCCAAATAGAGGGTCTTAAAAGGCGATTTAAAAACAATACGGCTTTCAGTCCTCAGATTTCAGCGTATTTAGGGCTGGTTCTAGAAGTATGCTCTCAAAATATTCCGAGACAAGCTGCCCTGATGTTTATTCTGGCATTAACTCAGTTGTTTCGACAAGCACTGCACTAAAGTAAGAATCATAGAACCAGTCAGGGTTGGAAGGGACCACAAGCATCATCTCGTTCCAAACCCCTGCCATGGGCAGGGACACCCTACCCTAGATCAGACTGGCCAGAGAAGATACATTAATTCATTGCAAACAATCTAATATTTTTTCCTTATCTATTCAGAATCATAGAATCTGTAAAGGTTGGAAGGGACCACAAGGATCATCTCGTTCCAAACCCCTGCCATGGGCAGGGACACCCTACCCTAGATCAGACTGGCCAGAGAAGATGCATTAATTCATTGAAAACAATCTAATATTTTTTCCTCATCTATTTAGAATCATAGAATCTGTAAGGGTTGGAAGGGACCACAACAATCATCTCGTTCCAAACCCCTGCCATGGGCAGGGACACCCTACCCTAGATGAGGCTTCATCCAGCCTGGCCTTAGGTATTGCCATTTTCACACCTGCAATTGATTTTAATAGTTTCTTCCCCCACTCCCTGTGATTTTTTTCTTTTCTTGCTCCTGATCTGAAAAGAATGCTGGAGGAAATCCTGTGCCAACGTCTCACTCAAATTTATAATTAATGTAGCAGAAAATTATATTTCTAATTAAATAAAACTGAGCATGAATCGAGGCAAATGCTGGAAGCACTACAAAACAGCATAAAGTTAGGAGAGGAGCAAAATGGCAAACAATGAGCAGGTAATGTAACTGCATATATTAGAAACATCTCAATTATTACATCCACAAAGGCAGAACCTAAAAAGCTGCATTTCATAAGAAGGTGTCATGTTGACATATATTGCTCATTAAAAAAGGTGCCGTTTCTGTGCGGGTTACTGTTCTTCATATGCATGAGTAGCGGTAACACGTTGTGGGAAAGGAAAGCCCTTGAGATTTTTGGTGTAGTTTGAATATTTAATGCGGCAATAGTTTGCTCCCTAATAAAGAAAGGGAAGAAATTTGGGGGATGAGGACGTAAATTTGCCTGTTTATTATTGTAGCGCTGAGCGCGGCTGAGTATTGGCAGCCCTGCACTCCTCGGCGGAGCTGCCGCTCGAATTCCTGACTGCTCACCGTGGCTCCTCTTTAACCAAAGCCAGAGACGGCGAAATAAAAGCTTCCCCTGGCCCCTTCTTTTAAAGGGGAAAACACCAGGCAGCGTATATAATTTTGGTACGTTATATATGTGTGTGTGTGTTAACCTACCTAGTTATCTCTGCCTCCACTCGGGCTGTCAGGAAACTGTCAGCTGTAAAGGCGATAAGGTGAGCAGTTTAAAGAAGATACCGAAGCCTTAAGCTTCTTAATGTGCCACAAATCAATCCCGTGGAAGCAAACAACTTGAAAAAGGGTTATATGTATTTAGGAAATCTCTCAGCTCCCCTCGCCTGCGCCGGAGCCAGAGCTCACGCCGGCGTTTTCTCACCCTAACGACCCCTGAAGCGGCCTGGAGGGACTGTGAAACAAGGCGGTTACAGGAGGCAGCCTGCTAATTGAGAAGTTGATCGGGGGGAGAGGGATCCTGCTTTACCGCACTAAGTGTCCAAATCAAGCATGACTAGATTGACGTCGCCAAATCACTGTCTGGAGGCCACTCCAAGCCAGGAGCAGCAGGGCTTTTCACACCTGAGAGGCCCCCTCTCTGTCTACATCAAGTCGCATTAAGGAAGGGATGTATTACAGGAGTGGAGCCTGCGCCCCTGAAGAGAGAGCTGCCTGCGACGGCTAATTGCTGCTCCCCAGCTTCCCCAAAAGTAGCTGGCAGAGGTGCCCTGGTGCTGGAAGCACGCACCGCTGGCTGCCACCACACGCACTGCTGGCTGCCACCACACGCACCGCTGGCTGCCACCGCAGGCACCGCACACACCGCACACCTTCCTCTCCCCTCCGGAAGGCCAGATGGGCACTCTCTCCCTGCAAGGGGAGCAAGAATTAATTCTTTGTTCATGCTGAACGATTATGCAGAGAACTGCTCTGGAAAGAAGAGTGTTTGGGGGGCTATCTGTGTTGTTCCAAGCCAAACTAGCCAGGAGAACTCGAGTGTTTCTGCAGCCTCCAGCCATGAACTCCCCAAGTGCTCCCAGCTATCCTGCAGGACAGGCAGGGCAGAAGTCCTCACTGGAAAGTGAGAGACACGGAGGCAGGGGAACAGAGGACAATAAACCGGTGAGCTCCCTGTCTTTTCGATCACAGAGGGATGCCTAGCTGTCTTTTACACTCCTGAAAATCCCCCTCCATCAGCAGTTTGATCAAGGTAACAGAGAGAGCCTGGGATTTAATCCTGTCTAGGATTAAAACTCAACAGTTCCTGCCCCACAATCCTCAGCCTGCATCAGCTTTGAGAGAGGGCAGCTCTCATTTCCCTTGTACCTTCAGGAGACACAGCCATAATGTGGTCAAGGTTGTCTTGTCAATTTATCTGTTACTTATGTAGAACAGGAGGCCTCCTGAACCCTACAGAGGGAAAATCTAAAATGAGAAGGAAGTGCAGAGGGATGGGAGCAGGCAGGCACTGAAATGCAGTCACAGGCAGATACTTAAGAGGACATTTTAAAGGCACGAGGAGATTTTGTTGTTTCAGACAATGCCACAAAAGCGTGCCCTATAGTAGGACTGTTGAATCCAGACTTTAAATTTCTTCATATACTACTAAGTTATAGAATCACAGAATCAGTCAGGGTTGGAAGGGACCACAAGGATCAGCCAGTTCCAACCCCCCTGTCATAGCCAGGGACACCCTACCCTAGAGCAGGCTGCACACAGCCTCAGCCAGCCTGGCCTTAAACACCTCCAGCCATGGGGCCTCAACCACCTCCCTGGGCAACCCATTCCAGCCTCTCACTACTCTCATGCTCAACAACTTCCTCCTCATGGCCAGGCTGACTCTCCCCATCTCCAGGTTTGCTCCATTCCCCCCAGTCCTGTCACTCCCTGACAGCCTAAAAAGTTCCTCCCCAGCTTTTTTGTAGCCCACTTCAGATGCTGGAAGGCCACAAGAAGGTCACCTGGGAGCCTCCTCTTCTGCAGCCTGCACAGCCCCAACTCTTTCAGTCTGTGCTCACAGCAGAGCTGCTGCAGCCCTCTGAGCATTTTCTTTTAGTTAAATCTAAAAGAAGAAGTACTGCACAAAGTCAGGGCATAGCACAGCACAATTCAGAGGAAAAACCATCATGAAAAAGACCACATGGATGATCTTTTCATATGTACCTTGAAGCTACCCTAAAAACAGGAGATAGCTTTTGTTTCTCAGAAGGAAAACAGTGCAAAACCTCCACATTCGGCACTTCTTTGCACAAACCTGTGTCTTCCCCTGAAACATGTGGGGAGCCTTCTGTGATACCAAGGCTGTAATATGGCTTTCTGGGATAAAAGTATAAGGAGAGAAGAGGGAGGAAAAACCAACTTGAGAGGCATCAATAAAAATTATGACATGAGAAGTGGCACCTAGCTGTAGGTCACATATGTTGTATATATTGTATTACATGCCAGCTATCAGGGGGTCATCAAATCACACCTCTGGCATGACAGCAGAGAACTGCAGGATCAGCATGAAATCTTCCTCTACCTGCAGTATCTCTAACCCCAGCAAATCCCGAACAGCTTGGTAAAAGTTGGCTTGCTCTGTTCCACTGCCCTCCCTCTGAAACTGTTTTCCCCTGCAGCCTATTGCCAGATAGCAGATCTGTCGGATTAAAACAGCATGGCAAGTCCAGTGTTCCCCAGTATCCCTCTGGAGAAGGGGAAATGGGAATTTTTGTTTGGTTTCTACTACTGTTACGACTCTGAGCCAGTGAAGATGAGCTGATACGACAGCTTATCCCTTGCCTGCCCACTGTGGCGGTCAGCTGCAGACAGCACGGCAGGCACTGCTGCAAGCACAGACAAGTTTAAGTGATGGGGAGTGATAACAACATGGCAAAGTGTGAATGAAGTGATCCTCTTCCACTTAGGCGTGGGAGCAGGTAAATTTATCCTGCTCTGGACTGTTCCTATGATACTGCGAGGCTGTGAGAGTGACCCAAGGTAACAGGAGGCTGCTGAAGTTAAGGAGGTGTGAGTGACCCAAGGTAACAGGAGACTGCTGAAGTTAAGGAGGTGTGTGACTGCAACGGGTTCAGGGAGTGGGAGGAGGTAGTTCTGAGTCACTCACAGTGTGTAACTACTTTGCCCAGCACAGCAGCCCCTTTGCTCTGTATGTGGCCAGTGGGCACCTCTCCACGTGTTTATGGAAGAGAGAAGACTCTGCCACTCAAGCAGCAGGGGGGATCATTTTGGAAAACCAGAGTGCTGCTCAAACACAAACAAATAAGTGAGCAGCCCTGGGAGAAGAAATCCTTGGGAGGGCAGACACGGTTGGCTCTAGGCATTTTCATGCCCTTCCTCCAAAACTGAGGTCACCCTGAGTTTGTGAGTGTATCTCTCTTCCCAAGGATGCATTCTCTGCTGCAAGAGCAGCAGAGCTCAGTCAGGGCTGTCCTAGCGGCTGCTGCTCCAAAAAGTATCTGAAAAATATCTGACAGACACATCCCAACCTACTCAGAAACTCAGAGTGAGAGAAGTCTGTCAACAGAGTGGGAGTATCCTCTATTTTCCTGCACCTTTTGGAGGCCTTCGTGTAGGTGCAGATAAGATTTTGGATGCTGCCAAAGCAGGAAGGAACTGCTGTTACTTCATGCCAATACTGCTTTCTATGCTGAAGCAGTGGTAAGCAGAGAATCATAGAATCAAGCAGGTTGGAAGGGACCTCCCAGCTCAGCACGTCCAACCTAGCACCCAGCCCTAGCCAAGCAACCAGACCATGGCACTAAGTGCTCCATCCAGGCTCATCTTGAACACTACCAGGGACGGTGACTCCACCACCTCCCTGGGCAACCCATTCCAATGCCAATCACTCTCTCTGCCAACAACTTCCTCCTAACATCCAGTCTAGATCTCCCCTGGCACAATTTGAGATTGTGTCCCCTTGTTCTATTGGAAAAGACCTCTAAGATCAAGTCCAGCCACCAACCTAACACTCCCATGACTACTAAACCATGCCCTGAAGTGCCATGGGTTCCTTAGAGTGAGGATGATGAGTCACTGGCACAGGTTGCCCAGGGAGGTTGCGGAGCACAGATCTTTGGTCACATTGGGTGATTCTGTGCTGCACAACCTCCCTGAAGGTGTTCAAGGCAAAGTTGGACGAGGCCTGGAGTGACCTGTTCTAGTGGGAGGTGTCCCTGCCTATGGCAGGAGGTTGAAACTGGATGATCCTTGAGGCCCCTTCCAACCTAAACCATTCTATGTTTCTAAGCTCATTCTCTCCATCTGTTGCCTACAGCAAGACAGCAGGAAACCATGCTGCTATCTCAGTAGCTTCTCGGTAGCTTAAGACCACCCTCTAAGAACAATGCAATGGCAAATGAAGCAATGGAGGAGTCTTTCCCTCTCTTTACAGACAGCTCCTGGTTGCAAAAGCTGTGAGGGAGGGGATGAGGAGAAGATCCTTTAAAAAGGAGCTCACCGAAAGCTTAGTCATGCATGAAGTAAGAATAACTACAAACAATATTACTGTTTATGGTTACTGTTCTATCTACCCTATCACACCCAGTATGAGCAAAGTCTGGGAAAGCATGCAACCAGCTAGAGATGCTCTGAGCTGCAGCAGCAGCAGCTCTTTGGTTTGATGTGGTTCATCTTAGCATGAGAGGATAACTTGAGTAGATCTTGATTAGAAAAGAAAAAGGAAATTATCCTCCTTACAGACATGCATGTAAAGGGGAAAATAATAAGGCCAAAAGCCCTTCATGCTACATTTTAATTGAAGCTGGAGAAGTATTAATCAGAGAGCAGAGAGACATTTCTGAACAATCAGCTACAGCATCAGATACGAAGTATGCCCAAGGCACAGCAGGACAGACACAAGTCATGCAAATAAATGACATGGCAATAGCATGCATGAGCCCAGCCCACCCTGCTAGACCCAACAGTCCCCTAGCAGAATGCATCCACCCTGCTAGACCCAACAGTCCCCTAGCAGAATGCAGGCAGCTGCAGTCTGTCTGCAACAATCACTTGGCAGAGATTTTGGTACCTGTTGCCCCATGCAAGCAAAGGTAACTTTTTCTCTGTGGCTCTGCCCAGAAGTTCCATGAAGGCATTTCCCCACTATTCAAGTATTAAATTATTGAAGGAGTATTCATACACATAACAGCCACAAATTCTGCAATGGCTTCCCCTTTACTCTGCCCCACACATGGCTGCCCCTTTGCTCTGCTCTCCTCAGACTCCACCTGGAGTACTGTGTACAGTTCTAGAGCCCCCAACATAAGAAGGACATGGAACTTTTAAGACCACATAGAGAGGAGGGCTACAAAGACTCTCAGAAGGCTGCAGCAGCTCTGCTATGAGGACAGGCTACAAGAGTTGAGGCTCTGCAGCCTGGAGAAGAAAAGGCTTCAAGGAGATCTTATAGTGGCCTTCCAGTACCTGAAAGGAGCTACAGGAAGGCTGGGGAGGGACTATTGACAAGGACTTGTAATGACAGGACAAGGGGTAATGGGTTTGAACTGGCAGAGGGGAGATTGAAACTGGATGTTAGGAAAGGGTTCTTTGCAGTGAGGGTGGTGAGACACTGGCACAGGTTGCCCAGGGAGGTTGTGGAGCACAGAAGCACCGAATGTGATCAAAGATCACTGGCACAGGTTGCCCAGGAAGGTGGTGGAGCACAGAATCACCCAATGTGATCAAAGATCACTGGCACAGGCTGCCCGGGAAGGTTGTGGAGCACAGAATCACCCAATGTGATCAAAGATCACTGGCACAGGTTGCCCAGGAAGGTGGTGGAGCACAGAATCACCCAATGTGATCAAAGATCACTGGCACAGGCTGCCCGGGAAGGTTGTGGAGCACAGAATCACCCAATGTGATCAAAGATCACTGGCACAGGTTGCCCAGGAAGGTGGTGGAGCACAGAATCACCCAATGTGATCAAAGATCACTGGCACAGGCTGCCCGGGAAGGTTGTGGAGCACAGAATCACCCAATGTGATCAAAGATCACTGGCACAGGTTGCCCAGGAAGGTGGTGGAGCACAGAATCACCCAATGTGATCAAAGATCACTGGCACAGGCTGCCCGGGAAGGTTGTGGAGCACAGAATCACCCAATGTGATCAAAGATCACTGGCACAGGTTGCCCAGGAAGGTGGTGGAGCACAGAATCACCCAATGTGATCAAAGATCACTGGCACAGGCTGCCCGGGAAGGTTGTGGAGCACAGAATCACCCAATGTGATCAAAGATCACTGGCACAGGTTGCCCAGGAAGGTGGTGGAGCACAGAATCACCCAATGTGATCAAAGATCACTGGCACAGGCTGCCCGGGAAGGTTGTGGAGCACAGAATCACCCAATGTGATCAAAGATCACTGGCACAGGTTGCCCAGGAAGGTGGTGAAGCACAGAATCACCCAATGTGGTAGAAGAAAGGGTTCTTTGCAGTGAGGGTGGTGAGACTCTGGCACAGGCTGCCCAGGGAGGTTAAGGAGCACAGAATCACCCAGTGTGGTAGAATATTGCCCAGGGAGGTTGTGGATTACAGAAGGTTGCCCAGGGAGGTTGTGGAGCACAGAATCACCCAATGTGATCAAAGATCAAAGATCACATTCGGTGATTCTGTGCTCCACAACCTCCCTGGAGGTGTTCAGGATGAGGTTGGATGAGTTCTCAAGTGACCTGTTCTAGTGGGAGCTGTCCCTGCCTATGGCAGTGAGTTGGAACTGGATAACCCTTGAGGTCCTTTCCAATCTAAACCATTCTATACCTGTTAGCAACCCCATAGCATAAGAGCTGCTATTTCTAGACTGAGCTGACCAGAAAACCTTCTGGTATAAAGTAAGTAACGCTTCTAACCCCCCATGTTTGTGCCAATCAGGGCTTCTCTGCCCATGGGAGCCTGTTTTATTATCCTGACACTGTACACTCCGATTAGGAGCATTTTGCCAATATTGAATGTCAATATTCCTGGGCGTGCAACTTTTCATAGTGTTGAATATTCTTTAGCTTCATGAAGCAAAGACTGCAGACTTCAGAGGGATGAATCATAGCCACATTGATTTCCTGGATCAGATTGTGTGTTACCACACTGTAAGAAGTCTGGGCTGGAAAATAAAACAAACTATGCAAAAATATAACAAATGTCTGATACCAGGGAGAGGCTCTTCTGCCTAATGGAAACACAAAAAGAGAAGCCTGCTTGTTAACTAGCCTTTACTTAAGCATTTTTTTGGTTGTTTTTATTTAGAGTGTTCCCACAGGCCTATTAACTTCCCCTACTCTTAAAAATAATTAGAGTGCATGTTAATTATCTAAGATATCTTAATTGCTAGGTTATAAAATGTGGGAACCAAAGGAAAAAAAAAAACCCAGACAGTAAAACCCATGGTCTGGAGTAATAATAAGCAGCACATTGCAGCTACAGATACTGCTTGTAGTTCATTGCTCTGCGGTTCAAGAGCCTTCCATAGTTTCTGTTTATCTCCAAAAGAGATGCATCTGCATCTATATCATCTATATATATATACACACAGGAGCTTTTTTACTATATACATAAAATCATAGAATCAAGCAGGTTGGAAGAGACCTCCAATCTCAGCCAGTCCAACCTAGCACCCAGCCCTATCCAGTCAACCAGACCATGGCACTAAGTGCCCCAGCCAGGCTTGCTTTGAGCACCTCCAGGGACGGCAACTCCACCACCTCCCTGGGCAGCCCATTCCAATGCCAATCACTCTCTCTGCCAACAACTTCCTCCTAACATCCAGCCTAGACCTCCCCTGGCACAACTTCACACTGTGTCACCTTCTTCTGTTGCTGCTTGCCTGGCAGAAGAGACCAACCCCACCTGGCTACAGCCTCCCTTCAGGTAGCTGCAGACAGCAATGAGCTCTGCCCTGAGCCTTCTCTTCTGCAGGCTGCACACCCCCAGCTCCCTCAGCCTCTCCTCACAGGGCTGTGCTCCAGGCCACTCAACAACTTCATTGCCCTTCTCTGGACACCTTCCAGCACCTCAACATCTCTCTTGAATTGAGGAGACCAGAACTGGACACAGCACTCAAGCTGTGGCCTGAGCAGTGCTGGGCACAGGGGCAGAAGAACAGGACCTGCTGGCCTGAGTACAGGGGCAGAAGCACCTCCCTTGTCCTGCTGGCCACACTGCTCCTGTGCCAGCCCAGGATGCCATTGGCTCTGCTGCCCACCTGGGCACTGCTGCTTCCTGTTCAGCTACTCTCTACCAGCACCCCCAGGTCCCTCTCTGCCTGGCTGCTCTCAGCCACTCTGTCCCCAGCCTGTGGTGCTGCTTGGGGTTGTTGTGGCCAAAATGCCGAACCCTGCACTTGGCCTTGTTCAGTCTCATCCCATTGGCCTCTGCCCACCCATCCAGCCTGGCCAGATCCCTCTGCAGGTCTCTCCTACCCTCCAACAGATCCACAGTTGCTCCTGTCTTGGTGTTATCTGCAAACTTACTTCTCACCTTTGATTCCAAATGGCTGTCCAACAAAGAAGTGTTTTGTATGACACTTATTTAGATAGCAACAGCATCTACAAGCAGCCTTAAAATTCAAGCAGCAGTGAATACTTTCAGGAAGCACAGGGTGGAAATTTGTTCCAAGAGTGTAAATGGTTGTTTTGTAATCACTGAAGATCCGCAGACAGCTCCACTAAAAAGCTTCTTGGCACAGGCACTAGCTGAAATTAAATACTGCACACTCTCCCTGGAGTGGTGGTGGGTTTTTTCAACCAAGAACTAAGCTTACTCATGGAAGAGTGTAAGTAGCACCACCAGATCAACTCAATTAAAAACCTCCAATGTTTACAAAACACAATTTTGTGCCGGGCCGAAATAATTCCCTTCAAAATGTTGTGATTTCTCCCATTTCATCAACTGGTTGTACACAGAATGGGAGTTGGAAAATATCTTCAGTTTCCTGTCAAATTCATCACCTGCCAAGAATGTAGGACAAAGAAATGGGAGAAGGAGAATCACAGCTGAAGCTTGTGATTGCTTTTGCAGAAGGTGATCTAAAACTCACTGATTTGAACAGCAGGAAAAAAACCCCAAGCAAGCAGTTTTCTTCCTAGGGCAATAAGGTTGCCTACCCCCCCAGCATCCTCAACATCATTACATTTCAGTGAGAGGATACCATGCAGAATTAGATTCAACTCTGGCTTTGTTCCCCTGAACTAATTCCTCTAGACACATTCAACTCCGGCTCCTTGTTCCCCTGAACTAATTCTTCTAGACAGACTTAGGCATAGGAAGAAAGTCAACTTCCAGAAGAAAGTGAGGTGTGGTGACACCCCTCTAATCCCACCTAGGGGCTTTCTACAATGGTGTTAACTACATTAGTGGACAAAGGAAGACCAATGGATGTCATCTATCTGGACCTCAAGTGAGGTGGTTCTCCCACTCTGCTCTGCCGAGACCTCACTTTGAGTACTGTGTCCAGCTATGGGACCCCAAACACAAGAGAGACACAGACCTGGCTGGAGCAGGAGAAGGGCCACGAAGATCAACAGAGGGCTGGAGCACCTGTCCTACAAAGACAGGCTGAAAGAGTGGGAGCTGTTTCAGCCTGGAGAAGAGAAGGCTCCTTGGAGACCTTCTAGATACATTTCAGTATATGCAGGGGACCTACAGGAAGGCTGGGGAAGAACTGCTTAGAAGGGCTTGTAGCAGTAGGAGGGGAGGCAGTGGTCTGAAACTGGAGCAGGTCAGACTTAGTTTAGACACAAGGAAGAAGGTCTTTACAGAGTGGTGCAATACTGTAACAGGTTGCTCAGGGATGTGGTCGAGACCCTGTTCCTGGTGACACTCAAGATGAGACTGGATGTGGCCCTGGGCAGCCTAATCTACTTGGAAGTGTCCCTGTTTGCTGCAGGGGAGTTAGGCAAGATGACCTTTGGAGGGTCCCATCCAACCCAGTGCAATCTGTGACTCTGTAAGCGATTGCTGACAGTGCAAGACATACAGACACAGGACACTCTGCAAGTCCTTTCTTCTACAAAGCTGTGACAGGAGTGACCATGCAAAAGCCTGCATGGTCACTGCATGGTTTGCTGTCTACAACTACCTGAAGGGAGGCTGTAGCCAGCTGGGGTTGGGCTCTTCTGCCAGGCAAGCAGCAACAGAACAAGGGGACACAGCCTCAAGTTGTGCCAGGGCAGGTCTAGGCTGGATGTTAGGAGGAAGTTGTTGGCAGAGAGAGTGATTGGCATTGGAATGGGCTACCCAGGCAGATGGTGGAGTCACCATCCCTGGAGGTGTTGAAGCCAAGCCTGGCTGGGGCACTTAGTGCCGTGGTCTGGTTGATTGTCTAGGGCTGGGTGCTAGGTTGGGCTGGATGAGCTT
This sequence comes from Tricholaema leucomelas, assembly GCA_013400475.1. Lineage (NCBI taxonomy): Eukaryota > Metazoa > Chordata > Aves > Piciformes > Lybiidae > Tricholaema lacrymosa > Tricholaema leucomelas. Next base: position 57,753 of record WAAF01019749.1, read on the forward strand.
GGAGGTCTCTTCCAATCTGATTGATTCTATGATTCTAAGTGGTGCATGGTCCTCATGCACTAATGGTCCTCATGCACTAATGAGAGCCAGTGGCAGTGTTTCCCAGGGAGCCACAATTACAACAGTGATGGAAACACAACACTGACCTCTGCAACATTGCCTCCACACGAGGACCATTCGGTATATAGAACAGAATCACAGTAAGAGCTCCCTATATTATGAGGGAAAGAAAGCTTGTATTGCTGCATCACATCACTACATCATAAGCATTTCTCCAATAAGCTGTATAAATTTTTAATCAAGCAAATACTCTTATTGAGCCCAGTAGGTTCACTTGTACTAGGAAGATTTGCAGGAGCAGGCACCAGATGAACAATAGTCATAATCCTCTTGCTCTCTTTTTCATTTGCACATGTGTGTCCAATAGGAGTATATCCACAGTACAGGAATGAGAAAACATAAAAGCACATCTCCAACAGGGTTTTTTTTTGGTGACTGCACAGGAGATCACCAGCTCCCACCAGTTCTGTCCCTGCTCTTATAACCACAGGTCTTCCCTAGCGACTTTGCTGGCAGTGCTACAGGCTGGGGACAGAGCAGCTCAGAGCAGCCAGGCAGAGAGGGACCTGAGAGTGCTGGTAGAGAGTAGCTGAAGATGAGGCAGCAGTGTGCCCAGGTGGGCAGCAGAGCCAATGGCATCCTGGACTGGCTCAGGAGCAGTGTGGGCAGCAGGACAAGGGAGGTTCTTCTGCCCCTGTGCTCAGCACTGCTCAGGCCATACCTTGAGTGCTGTGTCCAGTTCTGGGCTCCTCAATTCAAGAGAGATGTTGAGGTGCTGGAAGGTGTCCAGAGAAGGGCAGCAAGGCTGGGGAGGGGCCTGGAGCACAGCCCTGTGAGGAGAGGCTGAGGGAGCTGGGGGTGTGCAGCCTGCAGCAGAGGAGGCTCAGGGCAGAGCTCATTGCTGTCTGCAGCTACCTGTAGCCAGGTGGGGGTTGGTCTCTTCTGCCAGGCAACCAGTAACAGAACAAGGGGACACAGTCTCAAGTGTGCCAGGGGAGGTCTAGGCTGGATGTTAGGAGGAGGTAATTGGCAGAGAGAGTGATTGGCATTGGAATGGGCTGCCCAGGGAGGTGGTGGAGTCACCATCTCTGGAGGTGTTCAAGACAAGCCTGACTGGGGCACTTAGTGCCATGGTCTGGTTGATTGTCTAGGGCTGAGTGCTAGGTTGGACTGGATGAGCTTGGAGGTCTCTTCCCACCTAGCTGATTCTGTGATTACCACATCTCTTGACAGAAACAGTTTTCTGCAGTTCTTGCACTACTTCAGATGCTCTCAGCCTTTGCTGTATCTCCTGCAGGGGTACAGTGAGGGCCCCACACAGGTCTCAGGCGCAGGAGAAGCCCAGATGACATCGACCAAACTAGAGAAATCACAAGAAAATCATCTCAGATGCAGAATTCTCCTGGCTGGGGTGGGAAGCACTGCACATGGCACACCAGCAGATCCATCCTATGTAAGCTGCAGGCAGACTCCGCAGCTACCTTCATTAGCATTTCTTAACCAAGCTCTGCATTTTCACCCTTCTAGCAGCACCTCAGCCTCTCAGAGTCATGCTGGAGTATGTCAGGAATGTATGTTCACATGTTCTCCTCTGCTGCTGGTTTCCAGTCCATGTCTGATTTCACAATGACTCCATTTACTATCTTCCCTGGTATTTATTTGGGCCATTTTCCAATACTCATTGGCAACCTCTCCCTCTGGTAAAGCAGTTCAACAGCTGGCCAGGCTGCCAGAAAAGTTGAATTGCTGCTTTTAGGGAAGGGGACAGCTATTTCAAGTCAGAAAGCAAGTTCATTCTGAAACTGGTCTCTGGGGGGGAAAAGGAAGGGCAGCCTACTAGAATGGCACAATGCTTTTAATGTGACTTAGCCATTCCATCTGCATTGTAAAAGCCTGCTGTATTGTTGTCAGCTGGGTTCCAAACCCGGCCCTTCTTTAGAAGGGATGCTTTAGAAACCACCCCCAGCAGCACCACAGGCTGGGGACCGAGTGGCTGGAGAAGAGCCAGGCAGAGAGGGAGCTGGGGGTGCTGGTAGAGAGTAGCTGACCATGACCTCTGTACAGTCAAATCGTCAGGTGCCTGCTTTAAGCTAGTAGAGGTCAAATGGTCAGACACTAATTTTGATGTAGAATTTACTCCTCCTCGTTTCTTCCCTGTGAATTGCTGATGACAAACTGGTAATTGAGAGTGGTGAGAGGCTGGAATGGGTTGCCCAGGGAGGTGGTTGAGGCCCCATGGCTGGAGGTGTTTAAGGCCAGGCTGGCTGAGGCTGTGGGCAGCCTGCTCGAGGGTAGGGTGTCCCTGGGCATGGCAGGGGGGTTGGAACTGGCTGATCCTTGTGGTCCCTTCCAACCCTGACTGATTCTGTGAATCTAATTGATGGTGTGCTTTAGTCTTTGGGGCACCAACCAGCTTTTATTTAAGTGTCTGCCTTGTGCAATTGATTACTAAAATCACAACTTCTGTTCCCTGGTGAAGAAGCTTTAACTTCTCAAACACCAAAAGGTAAATGGGAGACAGTTGGGTTTGTCTGGAAAATCAACAGTATTAAACTGGTAGATTCAGTAGGGTGCAGAGATGTGCATGTCTGAGCCCTCAGAGGTTGCAAGAGAAACTCCCTAGCAGGGTTTGGGTTATGCCTGGTGATGAAGCAGTACAGATGGTCTATAAAGGCAGCACCAGAGTGGGTATCTTGGCCATATAAATGTTGTTGTTGGATGGAGTAAACACTGTTAATGCACATGTTGCTTTCAAACTTAACAGGTGGTGTGCTCTGGGGCCAGCTTCTTATTTGGAGGCTCTTGGAGAATCTGGCCAGCAATCTTGAAGATATGGCCACTTGTTTTTAACACTTGAAATAGGAGACAGGATCTTGTTCTGGAGCTGCTCCCTACTCCTGCTGCAAGTCCGACTGCTTCAGTGGTTCTCCTACCACAGTCATCCCCGGGGATGAAAGAAATCAAAGGGCTTAAATGAAAGAGCAATGAATGTGTATGTTAGGTAAGGTTTTAAAAGTGAGCAGTTATTCAGCTCCCTCTTATTTTAAATGGGAAACTTTGAGGAATATTCTCTGATATCATGGAGGAAAATATTGTATATTAGGAGCTGTCAACCCCACCTGGCTACAGCCTCCCTTCAGGTAGCTGCAGACAGCAATGAGCTCTGCCCTGAGCCTCCTCTTCTGCAGGCTGCACACCCCCAGCTCCCTCAGCCTCTCCTCACAGGGCTGTGCTCCAGGCCCCTCCCCAGCCTTGCTGCCCTTCTCTGGACACCTTCCAGCACCTCAACATCTCTCTTGGATTGAGGAGCCCAGAAATGGACACAGCACTCAAGCTGTGGCCTGAGCAGTGCTGGGCACAGGGGCAGAAGAACCTCCCTTGTCCTGCTGCCCACACTGCTCCTGAGCCAGCCCAGGATGCCATTGGCTCTGCTGCCCACCTGGGCACTGCTGCCTCAGCTTCAGCTGCTCTCTCTCCCAGCACCCCCAGGTCCCTCTCTGCCTGGCTGCTCTGAGCCACTCTGGCCCCAGCCTGTAGTGCTGCTTGGGGTTG
>WAAF01019749.1:61448-93948 GCA_013400475.1 Tricholaema leucomelas
TTTAGGTTGGAAGGGACCTCAAGGATCATCCAGCTCCAACCCCCTGCCATAGGCAGGGACACCTCCCACTAGAGCAGGCTGCTCAAGGCCTCATCCAGCCTGGCCTTAAACAACTCCAGGGAGGAAGCATCCACAACCTCCCTGGGCAACCTGTGCCAGTGTCTCACCACCCTCATTGTAAAGAACTTCCTCCTAACATCCAGTCTAAATCTCCCCTCCTCCAGCTTAAACCCATTCCCCCTCGTCCTGACATTACTAGACCGTGTAAATAGTCCCTCCCCAGCTTTCCTGTAGGCTCCCTTCAAATACTGGAAAGCCACTCTAAGGTCTCCTCGAAGCCTTCTCCTCTCCAGGCTGAAGAGCCCCAACTCTCTCAGCCTGTCCTCATAGCAGAGGTGCTCCAGCCCTCTGATCATCTTCGTGGCTCATCAGTACAGATACTGAACAGGACCTGGCCCAGCACTGTTCGTCTCGAACTGTTTCTAAAACCACAGAAGAAGATGGAGGGATGCACAAACTGCCTCAAACTAACCAGGTCTCCCTGTTCATGACAGGAAAAGCCCTGGGCGTGCCTTGCATCCCAAAGCAACAATCTCCCATGCCCTGCAGCAGAAGCAACCGCTTAGAAACCTGAAGCCTTCCTGAAATGTTTCGCTTCAACATTTCCACAATAAAGTCTTCCTGAACTGCTGCTTTTATTAATTTTTGGAGGTTTTATTTACACACCAGAGACTGAGGGATGCAAGTTAGATTTGTTTTTCTGTTCTTGCTTCTATTTCCCCTCACCCCTCCAAACTTTACCTACTAAGGTAGCAAATAAACGAGCTCTCTGTTTTAATAAAACCCTGGCCTTGAGTTTTGGCCCCTTAATAGTAGCCTGCATGGTTGACTACCTTTGGTGTTAAATTCTCTTAAATTGTATTTCTGTCAGTATATCATTTTTTTTAAGCAGTGGACCCTATAATAGCAAGCTCTGTTCTGTCAGGAGTACATTTTAACAGCGTGACACAAGTATTTTTCACTACAGGAGACAAACAATGATATGTATTACATGCAGCAAGCATTGCCTTTGGTACATAGGCTTCTCTTAGCATTCATCTGTCTAAAATTTCATCGTGTCCTGCACAAGGGGAGAAGAGAAAAAAACCAACAACAACCAAACCTAAACAACAACAACAACAAAAAAACCCCAACCCAACCCTCAAACCACCAAAAAACAAACCCCTGCCTCTCATTAACTACTGCCGAGGGCTGTGGGTTTGTAAAGTGCCAAGGATGCATTGTCACATTTCTCACAAAGCAAAGGCTTGATGGAATGTTACAAGGAGGGCAGAAACCCAGCAAGGTGGATTAGGGGGGATTTTAATAGCAAAAAGAAAACAACAAGCCTCTTGCTGAGCTGCTTAACTAACAATCATGTAACCAATTTATCTTCTTGATTTGTTTATTGGGGTCTTGGCTGGTTCTGGCTGTTGGTGGTTTTTAAACAAGTGCCCCAGTGCCTGCTCCCCCAAAATAAGCAGGACTGAAAACTCTGTCAAATAAAGGTGGTTTTCCACTTGATAGGGTCCTGGTAAGAGGAGCAGGGAAATGGCAAACTTTCCTGTGTGGAAAGCAGCCAACTCTGCAATGTTGCAGCATGAGGAAATGCAATGGCAGCAGCCCCACAATTCACAGTGAAGTTGCATAGGAGTTGCAGCTGAATAGAATAAAATAGAATAGAATCAAGCAGGTTGGAAGAGACCTCCAAGCTCATCCAGCCCAACCTAGCACCCAGCCCTGCCCAATCAACCAGACCATGGCACTAAGTGCCCCAGCCAGGCTTTTCTTGAACACCTCCAGGGACAGCGACTCCACCACCTTCCTCAGCAGCCCATTCCAATGCCAATCACTCTCTCTGCCAACAACTTCCTCCTAACATCCAGCCTAGACCTCCCCTGGCACAACTTGAGGCTGTGTCCCCTTGTTCTGTTACTGCTTGCCTGGCAGAAGAGACCAACCCCAGCTGGCTACAACCTCCCTTCAGGTAGCTGTAGACAGAAACGAGAATACCTCTATTACCTTAAAAAACAACACACCACAAACAAGATCTGTTGGACTTGATAATCTCAAAGGTGTTTTCCAACCTGATTAATTTTGTGATTCTTGATTCTGTGATTCCGGTGCCTGTGAGGAACCACCCCTGAGATGCCTCTGACCATACTTTCTGTGGGTGTGCACAACCTCCTGTGTGCCATCTGCAGTGGGGGCCAACATCTTTCCTTCTGAATCAGTAGGCTGAGAATGGATTTAGAATACAATAGAATCAAACAGGTGGGAAGAGACCTCCAAGCTCAGCCAGCCCAACCTAGCACCCAGCCCTAGACAATCAACCAGACCATGGCACTAAGTGCCCCAGCCAGGATTTGCTTCAACACCTCCAGGGATGGCAACTCCACCACCTCCCTGGGCAGCCCATTCCAATGCCAATCACTCTCTCTGCCAACAACTTCCTCCTAACATCCAGCCTAGACTTCCCCTGGCACAACTTGAGGCTGTGTCCCCTTGTTCAGGTTGGACTGGATGAACTTGGAGGTCTCTTGCCCTAGCTCTTGCTCTAGCTTGGAGGCCTCTTCCAACCTGGATGATTCTATTCTATTATATTCTATTCTATTCTGTTCTATTCTATTCTATTCTATTCTACTCTATTCCATTCTATTCCATTTTATCTTCTGTGGTAGGCAAATCACTCCCAAGATCTTAGTTGTAGGAAAGAGAAGAGGACATTTTCTAACCCTCGAGGGAACAGACACCTTGGGCAGCCCACACGGAAATAACGCAGTCCTGGCTCCAAATGTAAGGCTAAAAGTTCCTTCCTCAAAATGAAGAAAGGCTTTTTAGCTCCTGGGAATTATTGGAAAGGGATTATCACAAACACTGACTTAGAGTAAGCTAAAAATAGCTTGGTTAGATCTTCTGGGCCCAAAGGTAAAGCAGTAGTGTGTATATAGAGAATAAGGTTAAAGCAAAGGATGGATGGAGCTGGAGAGATAGAGGGGGGGAGAGGGGAAGCAAGTATCTCTTAAATGTAAAGGTGGCAAGGTTTCTTAAAAGGCTGTTATGGAAATTAGCAGGGATTTCTGCTTCCCAGGAATCCTTGAAGTGAGTGTGCTGGCATACAAAGCATGCAGCGCATCGATCGGGAGAGGCAGAGACACAACTCTTTATCCTAGGCACATAGTTCATTTTGCATCTAATAACTGCTGGCAGTTGCCAGCGTTGTTTAATGGGTGGGGGGGCTAAAGGAAGAGAAATTTACAGCTGTTTCACAGAGACAGAGAAGAGATCATTTGCTCCACATAGCCTTCAAAAAGAAATATAGAGGGTAGCTGGCACTGGTAAACGCTGAGTTTCTTTGCCAAAGCCTGTAGCCTTATGAGATTCTCTGTGCATCTCCTCAGCAGAGCTCAAGAAGGTTTGGCTGTAACAAAATTGCTTCTCACCAGCAACATCTGCTCCAAGATCTGGAGATATCTGTCATAACAAAGCCTGTTTTCAGATCCCTGCCCTCCTGCAGGTGCGAATGCCAGATGAAGGGGCTGGAACAGGATAAATGGGCTCTGCAGGCCTGCATCCAACTGAGGGGGGACTGCCATGAGAATGGGGAAATGTGACCATAAACTGCCTTCCAAGGGCCCATCCTCCAAATTCTGCTGTGGCAGAACCAAAGGAGAGCTGAGAGCAGATGTTCTGGATAGAGATGTCGACGCTCTGCTGAGCTCATTTGGCAGCTGAAGCAGCACAGGGCTGGGAGGGCACAGAAAGAACTTCAAGACTCTTAGGTTGACATTTTGGCACCGAATGGGGTGGCAATTAGTGGCCTTTTAATTTTTTCTGGAGCAGTTTCTCTAGCCTCCAGTAGGATCTCTCCAGTGAGGTTCCCACCAGGGCTTCCCTTGGCCTTACAGAAGGCAGCCACACAACCGTAAAAGCCTGGTTGAGAACAAATAGAAAGGACACAGTCTCAAGCTGTACCAGGGGAGGTCTAGGCTGGATGTGAGGAGGAAGTTGTTGGCAGAGAGGGTGATTGGCATTGGAATGGGCTGCCCAGGGAGGTGGTGGAGTCGCCGTCCCTGGAGGTATTCAAGCAAAGCCTGGACGAGGCACTTAGTGCCATGGTCTGGTTGATTGTCTAGGGCTGGGTGCTAGGTTGGACCGGATGAGCCTGGAGGTCTCTTCCAACCTGCTTGATTCTCTGACTCTATGATTCTATGATACAGAGCACTGCAGAGGCAGGAGGAGGATCTGGTGTCTTGTCACATCAACCAAGCTACTGCATGGACCCCTCCAGGTGCAGAGATTGACTTTGCCTGTCCTGAGCATCCCATTGCATTGCATGTCAGGTCTGCAGCCTCTCCCCTCCCATGCCCCCACAGCACGAGGGGGAGCATTTACCTGCCCTGTCACCTGCACAACAGAAAAATAAGGACAGCTCAGGGTATTTGTGCAGGTTGATCCTGCCAGAGGTGCTTTCCCCCTTGCCTGCTGCACAGGGGAGGGCTGGCCTGTCTCCTGGAGAATCCTGCCTTCTTCCCTGTGGCCTGCCTTTGGAGGCATCATTACAAAAACACAACCACCCCTCCCCAAAAATTAAAGGTAATAATTTAACACATTTGCATTCCTTCATTGCTAATGACTGCTACGTCAGGGCATCAGTAACAACTCTGTCTTGGTGATCTGTAAGGGCTGCCAGGGAATTAGGCTGCTTGATTCCTTGAGAGTACAGACAAACGCCAGAGAGCCCACCCTGGGCACAGGGATGGTAACTGCTACGTTAACACTGTAAAACAAGATGCTCACCCATCTGTCCAGAGCCTGGTGTACCCATTCATGTCAGCTCTGCTGACAGACACAGGCCAGCCTAACTTCAGCAGGCACAGGTGACACTGATAGAAAAGCTTTTCCCCTTACCCACTCTCTTTTACTATAACAATTAAAGATTCATGAATGTGCCACAGTGCCTCTAAAGCTGATGAAAAATACTTCTAAAACTATAATCACCTTCACCTTCAATCTATCATCCTAGACACTTTACAACTGCTGGAGAAAAGGTGTTGACTAAGCCTAAATAAATGCATATAAGGTGAAAATAGACACAAAACTCACATGTAGCAATGTATTAGTGCAAGCAGCCTAATGTAAAACAAAGATCTTCACCAGTGCTACCATAAGATTTTAAGATGTAAAGATGCTGACCTGCTCACCCTCCTTCATAGAATCATAAAATCAACAGGGTTGGAAGAGACCTCCAAGCTCATCCAGCTCAACCTAGCACCCAGCCCTGGCCAATCAACCAGACCATGGCACTAAGTGCCCCAGCCAGGCTTGGCTTCAACACCTCCAGCGATGGGCACTCCACCACCTCCCTGGGCAGCCCATTCCAATGCCAATCACTCTCTCTGCCAACAACTTCCTCCTAACATCCAGCCTAGACCTGCCCTGCCACAGCTTGAGACTGTGTCCCCTTCTTCTGTTCCTAGTTGTCTGGCAGAAGAGCCCAACCCCACCTGGCTACAGCCTCCCTTCAGGTAGCTGCAGACAGCAATGAGGTCTGCCCTGAGCCTCCTCTTCTCCAGCTTGCACACCCCCAGCTCCCTCAGCCTCTCCTCACAGGGCTCTGCTCCAGGCCTCTCCCCAGCCTTGCTGCCCTTCTCTGGACACCTTCCAGCACTTCAAGATCTCTCTTGAATTGAGGAGCCCAGTGCACCAAGCTTAAACAACAACTGGGAACAAGGAAGGAAAGGAAAAAACATGCTGGATCTTGTCACAGTCATTACTGTACATCACAGGATATTAGAGGTCACAGGACATTAGGGGTTGGAAGGGACCCAAGGAAATCATCGAGTCCAGCCCCCATGTGTCCACCCCATATGTGTCCTCGGATACATTACTCCTTTCCTCCACAACCTGACATCACACCCCCCCACTGCAAACTTTGGGTGAAACCTTAATAAAGCTCTGACACACATTGTTAAAACTGAGAAGCTAAAAATTCTCTGCTTTGGTGCAAGCAGCAACTCATCTTGTGTGACTTTTGGAATCACTGCAGCAAGTCGTGAATGATGTATGAAATGAAAAATCCCTGCTCGCTGCACACAACTCTGATAGTAAAATCTCCCCAAAGGATTAACAAAGGGGGGGAAAAAAGGCACTTAAATATGTCATTTTATTTTTGTCCTGTGCCCAAAAGACTCCCTCATCTCTCCCCAAGAACATGCAGATACCTCAGCTATCACCAGAGAACGAGAAAGGACACTCAGAGCTAAAGTAGATCAGTTCAGCTCACACAGTGTTTCCAGGAAAAGCTCCAGGAACCTGGAGCAAACTAGACAGGATTATATTGGAGACATGTTCAGACCTCTCTCCACTCACATTAGTTTTGGTCATTTTTTAAAGCAATACCTAATCTCATCAGCCTGAATCTTTAACTTGATTGACCTTTAGAGATTGCATTAAAGAAGCAGCAGCATTCGGCGGAGTTCGGACCACGAGAAGAAGCATCCAGTGTAAATATGATGAGTGTGACTAGACATCATTTAGGTTAGGATAAATATAGCAACATGCTCTGACTTCAAGGCTTTATTCCTTCTTGCCCCTTTCCTGCAACTTTTTTTTTTTCCCAGCCTGCATTTTGGTGTTGACATTTTAAATCTGGCAAAGCCAAATGTCTGCTGCTCTAATTTAGCCATCCTCAGACCTGCTGCGTGTGATGTTTCATCTGTTCTCTACTCAGTGCCTGTTAGTGGTTTTCATATCTTTATTTTGGAGGAGTTAGTGGAATGAAGTGCTCAAGAAAAGCCTGGATGAGGCACTTAGTGCCTTGTTCTGGTTGACTGGACAGGGCTGGGTGATAGATTGGACTGGATGAGCTTGGAGGTCTTTTCCAACTTGCTTCATTCTATGATTCTACATAGATTGGCTAGGGCTGGGTGCTAGGTTGGACTGGATGAGCTTGGAGATCTCTTCCAACCTGGTTGATTCTATGTTGATTGGCTAGGGCTGGGTGCTAGGTTGGACTGGATGAGCTTGGAGGACTCTTCCAACCTGCTTGATTCTATGTTGATTGGTTAGGGCTGAGTGCTAGGTTGGACTGGATGAGCTTGGAGGACTCTTCCAACCTGCTTGATTCTATGTTGATTGGTTAGGGCTGAGTGCTAGGTTGGACTGGATGAGCTTGGAGGACTCTTCCAACCTAGCTGCTTCTATGAAACAGAGATGCATAAAAGTCCCATGAAAGTTTGTTTACATTTGGACAATGTGAAACCATAATCAGAAGAAAATGTTACATGGTTGATTCTATGAGGTAAGAGGGGTTTTTTTCCCCTCTGTTTTGGTGTTATTGGGGTGTTTATTTGGCAGTTTTTGTGGGTTTGTTTAGTTTTTGCGGTTTTGGTTTGTTAGTTGGGTGGTTTTTGGAGGGTGAGGTGGGATACTTGTCAACAGTGACACAGGACACAGAGAAAGATTGGGTTGCTCTCAAGAGAGAGTTCTTCCTTACCAAAACTTCTGCATGCTATGAGCAGCCTCTCTTCAGAGAATCACAGATTATCCAGTCCAACCTATCAGCCCTATCCAATCAACTAGGCCATGGTACTAGAATAGAATCAACCAGGTTGGAAGAGACCTCCAAGCTCATCCAGTCTGACCTAGCACCCAGCCCTATCCAATCGCCTCCCACACACACCCTGCCCCATGCAGAATGACACAGGATCTCCAGAATTAACCCTGTGGCAAAACTGCTCTGTTTAGAGCACAGAAACTGTCGCTCTTTCCCAAGTGGTAACAAGTGGGGAGTTGCCCAGTTGAGCACAAGGGAGGATGGAAAAACTGACAGCAAGACTGCAAGTCGACGGCAGAGTGATTTGCCCAGCTGTGGCTGTCTTTGTGACTGCATTTAGTCCTAGGAACAGAAAGCAGGGGTCTCAGCTAGTGACAACTGATGTTGTCTACTCTTGACAAGTTTCCTTGAATCTGCAATTTAATAATTAATCCTCTCCAAATATTACTGATGAGGAAGGACAGTTGCCTGCACCAGTGTCACATTTCTGTCATCTGTGGCAGGCTGAAAATTTCAGGGAAGGCAGAGAAAAAGGTGCAGCTGTTAAAGGCTTTTACTTCTTCAGGTTGAAAAGAAGAAGAATAGAATCAACCAGGTTGGAAGAGACCTCCAAGCTCATCCAGTCCAACCTAGCACCCAGCCCTGTCCAGTCAACCAGACCATGGCACTAAGTGCCTTAGCCAGGCTTTGCTTCAACATTTCCAGCCACGGCGACTCCACCACCTCCCTGGGCAGCCCATTCCAATGCCAATCACTCTCTCTGCCAACAACTTCCTCCTAACATCCAGCCTAGACCTCCCCTGCCACAACTTCAGACTGTGTCCCCTTCTTCTGTTGTTGGGTGCCTGTCAGAAGAGCCCAACCCCACCTGGCTACAGCCTCCCTTCAGGGAGTTGTAGACAGCAGTGAGCTCTGCCCTGAGCCTCCTCTTCTGCAGGCTGCACACCCCCAGCTCCCTCAGCCTCTCCTCACAGGGCTGTGCTCCAGGCCCCTCCCCAGCCTTGCTGCCCTTCTCTGGACACCTTCCAGCACCTCAACATCTCTCTTGGATTGAGGAGCCCAGAAATGGACACAGCACTCAAGGTCACACCTACTTCTGCCTGGCACACACAGCAGAGGGAAGAAAGGGCTACGATGCTCACCAGGCACAAGGCACTGAAGCAGGGGAAGGCAAGAACTTGTCAGTGCATCCTCCACCCATCGGCAGCAGTGCTTCAACAAGCAACGCCGCAGCGAGGCTGAATTAGCAGCAACTGCTCTGCGTTGGTTGGGTGGTTGGGATTTATTTCCCCGTGGCAAACCAAGAGGCAGGCAGCAAAGACACTGGTGATACCTGGTCTGTTTCTCCTCTCAGGAAGATGCCATCTGTGAATGTCACCACCCCAATCTGGAAAGCCAGGCACTGCTGGAATGTAAATATAGCTGCGGAACATGGGCTGCAGAACTGCGCTTTTCACTGCCTTTGCTCAACAGAGCAGTGCAATGGGGCTGGCTCAGAGCTGGTTCCACCAGAGGACAGCTGAAGCTTAAGGACCAAAGAAGCAGTGCTTAAAAGCCTGTATAAAGACAGTTCCTCACAGTTGGTACGGTAAGAGGTTTGGTTACTGAGTGTTTTGCAGGGACAGTGACTGCCAAGCTTACACCATCAAAACTCAGATCTTTCCGCTGAGGTTTGCTGAGAAACTAAGCACACTTCCAAAAATATGTCTAAATTTCCCTCCCCACACTCTTTTTGTTCTGGGAGAAAAAAAAGAATACTTGTCCCTCTAGCAGCTTTTCTGATACTCTGCTCAAAGCAACAGAAGAGGGATGTGGAGAGGATGAAAGAAAGAATTAGGGCTGGGTGGTAGGTTGGTCTGGATGATCTTGGAGGTTTCTTTCAACATGGTTGATTCTGTGATTCTACTGTATCCAGTTCTGGAGCCCCCATTACAAGAGGGATGTGGAGATACTGGAGAAGGTCCAGAGCAGGGCCAGGAGGATGCTCAGAGGGCTGCAGCAGCTCTGCTGTGAGCACAGACTGAAGGAGTTGGGGCTGTGCAGGCTGGAGAGGAGGAGGCTCCCAGGTGACCTTCTTGTGGCCTTCCAGGATCTGAAGGGAGCTACAAAAGAGCTGGGGAGGGACTTTTTAGGCTGTCAGGGAGTGACAGGACTGGGGGGAATGGAGCCAAGCTGGAGGCGTATAGGTTCATCCTGGCTGTGAGGAGGAAGTTGTTGAGCATGAGAGTGGTGAGAGGCTGGAATGGGTTGCCCAGGGAGGTGGTTGAGGCCCCATGGCTGGAGGTGTTTCAGGCCAGGCTGGCTGAGGCTGTGTGCAGCCTGCTCTAGGGTAGGGTGTCCCTGGGCATGGCAGGGGGGGGTTGGAATGAGACGATGCTTGTGGTGCCTTCCAACCCTGACTGGTTCATGATTCTAGTATTGCACCAATAAGCTAAACAGGAGGCATGGAGAAGCTGATGGCAAGAACTAACTTTACCCAAAAATCACACCTCAAAACCAGAAGGATCAGCTCATGAGGAGAAAGAGATGGCCCTTCAGAAGAGAAGGCTTTGCAGTGTTTAAAATATAAGCATCAAGACACAAAGGGGGAGGGAAAAAAGTATGAAGTGATTGCCCATTTGCTAAAATAGCCTCATAAATGTTTTTGTACACAGAGACATATGAAATTAGATAAAAACCACTTTTTCAACAGGCCAGGACAAAAAGTGGTTATCTGCCAGCATGGTAAGGCTGCATGATTAGTAGTAAGATTACTTACAAGAGTTGAACCAGAGTTATTTGTTCAGCCACAGTACATTTCTATCAAGAGTGATAATCTGACAAATTCCAGTACATATGGAAATACAGAGCAGCTTTTACTCAGAGGAAACTAAAGCTCTGGGGTCTTTTAGTAGAGATTTTTGCATAAAGGAGGGAAAAGAAGCGGATCAAAGTAATTATCTGCTTACTACAGCAGGAAGAAGCTGTGCTTGTGCTCACCTTCAAACTACTACACTGTCAGAACCTTGCAATGGGCACTGCCTCCTTCCATGCACATTTCAGATGGGCTCTTGTGGAAGCCACATGTATATTTTACCTGCAATTATCAGATGAGGACACAAGGAACAGAGAGAATCGTAGAATCAAGCAGGTTGGAAGAGACCTCCAAGACCATCCACTTCGACCAGAACTGGACACAGCACTCAAGGTGTGGCCTGAGCAGTGCTGAGCACAGGGGCAGAAGAACCTCCCTTGTCCTGCTGGCCACACTGCTCCTGAGCCAGCCCAGGATGCCATTGGCTCTGCTGCCCACCTGGGCACACTGCTGGGTCATGTTCAGCCTACAAGACGCTGCTTTAGCTATTAGAGGAAAACGTGCAGATGGCTCTGCATCTGGAGACAGAGTAGATGGGACCCTGACAGGGAACCATCAGGGGTTGCAATGAGAAAAGGCCTTGGAAAAAGCACAGAAGACAACCATCCCTGGCTGTGTGCAAGTAGCCACCTCTCTTCTGTGCTGCTCACTGACTCTTTTTGCTGGCAGTTAGGAGTGAATTGGGTAAGAAGGTGCTGGGGGAAGCGCTCTTGGCTAACTAACTTCAGGCTGCAGCCAGGCTCATTAAAGCCAGCACATTTGCTGCAATGTTTGTAGGGTTTCTTCTAGGCTTTAAGGCTGTTTTAATAAGTGACATTTTGAGCAGAAAGAACAGGTTTTTTAATGTGCTTTTTAGTGTTCCCTGTTAGAAGTAGTCAATCTCATGCTGGAGTTTTGCTTTTTACATACTACAAACTGAAGCATAAAAAGGCAGGAACTTAGTATCTTAATAAACATGATCACAGCCTCCTAGAAGCCTAAAGCTGCTAACTACACAGGACAGGCTTGTTAGCATGAGTTTGCAATTTGAAGAGAAAGGGAACTGAGAATTCAAGAGTCACAAACATCACCACGAAATCCCAGTTTCAGTACAGCTTTGTCCCTTCTCCTTCCACTTGTTTTCTCTCAGGAAAACTATGGAGAGCAGAGCCGAGTCCCTGAGCTGCCAATGCACTGCAGACACAAGCCCGGACTTACACCCTCGAGTCACCCACCAGCACTTCGATTTGGGGGTGGTAGTAGGCAAGATTAGCATCAAAGGACCATCCTTTCTGCCAAAGAGAAACAGAGCAAGCTTCTTACAGGCGTCAAAACTCTGGACAGGGCAGCGAGATGCCTGGCCAAGAGCAGAGCTGTAGCTTTCAGCTCTTCCTGGACCAGGTGGCCAGATGAGGATGTCATGCCCTGGGTAAGAGTGATTGTAGGTAGTACACAAAAGTACATAGTTCACTGGGCTGGTTTGAAGCTAATTGGGATATTTTAATGAGAGAAAATAGATTACAGACTTTGAAAAGGAAACAGGGGTGATGGCTGCTGCGCTCAGAGGCTAGACACAACACCAGATAAAACAGCTCTATCTGTCAGAGTTGGGTGTCTCTGTTTTCTCCCTGGGCTTCTGCTGCTCTGCCTGGATCTGTGTAACCCAACCAATCATTCTGCTTCTAACCTCCCTTGCTGATCCCCCCAACCCACTTTGCATGTAAAGCAGACTCTGGGCTAAGGTAGAGGGGTGGAAAGAAGATGGAAGGGCAGTTGGGAGCCCCTCCTGGGGACTCTGCTTCCTGGGAGGAGTGCTGAGTTTCTCTATTACCTTTAACTTGTCTGTAGCTGTAAATATTTGCAATATATTGTAACTATCTGCTTGTGTATTGTGACAAGCTGTGAATATAAAGCTTCATTCCTTGCTCTGCATGGATGTGTGTAACCCAACCAATCACTCTGCTTCTAACCCCCTTTGCTGACCCTTCCATCTCACCTTGCATGTAAGACAGAGTCTGGGATAAAGGTAGAGGGGTGGGAAGAAGGTGGAAGGGTGGTTGGGAGCCCCTCCTGGGGACTCTGGTTTCTGGCAGGGCTGTTTAAACTGGGTTTAAACTGGTAGAAGGGAGATTCAGACTAGATGTTAGGAAAGAGTTCTTTGCAGTGAGGATGGTGAGACACTGGCACAGGTTGCCCAGGGAGGCTGTGGAGCACAGAATCACCTCACTCTCACCTCCTCCAAACATAAAAAAAGATACAGTAAAATCCCTCATGTTCTCTGCTCTTGCCCCCTCCAAAATAACTCTCTCTTTGCAGGTTGTGCAATTCTCACTTTTATCCACTGCATGCCAACAGAACACACAATCACTTCTTTGCAGATGAAAAGCTTAAAACTGAGTATTGCAGAATGTCACTTTGTGGAAGAGCTGCAGGAGAATTTCTAGAGGAATGCCATTTCAGAGCTGAACATGCTCTCCTCCTTCATAAAAGCAGAGATTTTTCCATTAGAGGGAAAAAAGTTCTCGTGTTGTACTTTGTCGCAGGACTGATACACAGGGGTCACTCTAATCCCAAAGGAAGCTGTTTTGCAGTTAAAATCTGAGGCCACTGTACTCTTTTGTGATGGTTTGGGAGTTATACCTGCTTCCCAACTCTTAAGAAATCACTCAGACCAGACTCAGCCAGCTGGGAGTTACGGAATGAAGCTTTGTATTCACAGAGTTACAACATATTGCAAACATATACAGCAATACACGAGTTAAAGGTAACAGAGAAACACAACAGCCCTCCCAGAAACCAGAGTCTCCAGAGGGGCTCCCAACCACACTTCCATCTCCTTCCCACCCCTCTACCTTACCCCAGGGTATACCTTATGTGCATGGCGAGTCTGGAAGATCAGCAAGGGGGGTTAGAAGCAGAAGGATTAGTTACACAGAAGCAGCCCAGGGAGAAAAGCACAGACCACGACTCCAACAGACACACACACACTGTCTCATCCACGTTTGTGTTCTTGTTTTTGCACATCTCAGCAAGCCTATGAGTGCAGCAGACATCACCACTGTTTTTCTTTTCACAGCCTAGAATCTAATTTCCCTCATTAAAATATTCCAAATAGCCTCAAATCAGCACATCTTCGGAAAAGAGGTGCCCAAGGCTCTTCGGTTGCTGGTAGCTGCGGTTCTGAAGTGAGGCAGGAAGAGGGATTGAATTGTGTGCGTGCTCTACTGGCACCATTTAGCACATGCTCAAATTAAGCCTGCAGCTACCCTCACTGAGTGACATGGGGCTATGGGGATGCTTCATTTTTAGCACACATTTAAACCCTGAGTTGGTTTTGGAGGGCAGGGCCACATTGCAAGCACCTGCAGAACGTGGGATGCAGAACTGCACCGTGGGTTTCGCACACATACGAGCTCAAGTATAGTAGCAGGCAGATGTTCAGGGAGGACGAAAGGGACCTGGGGGTACTGGTAGATAGTAGGCTGAAGATGAGTCAGCAGTGTGCCCAGGAGAGCCAATGACATCCTGGCCTGTATCAGGAGCAGTGTGGCCAGTAGGACGAGGGAGGTTATTCTGCCCCTGTGCTCAGCACTGCTCAGGCCACCCCTTGAGTGCTGTGTCCAGTTCTGGGCTCCTCAATTCAGGAGAGATGTTGAGGTGCTGGAAGTTGTCCAGAGAAGGGCAACGAAGCTGGTGAGGGGCCTGGAACACAAACCCTATGAGGAGAGGCTGAGGGAGCTGGGGGTGTGCAGCCTGCAGAAGAGGAGGCTCAGGGCAGACCTCATTGCTGTATACAGCTACCTGAAGGGAGGCTGTAGCCAGGTGGGGTTGGGCTCTTCTGCCAGACAACCAGGAACAGAAGAAGGGGACACAGTCTCAAGCTGTGGCAGGGCAGGTCTAGGCTGGATGTTAGGAGGAAGTTGTTGGCAGAGAGAGTGATTGGCATTGGAATGGGCTGCCCAGGGAGGTGGTGGAGTCACTGTCCCTGGGGGTGTTCAAGACTGGATGGAGCACTTAGTGCCATGGTCTGGTTGACTGGATAGGGCTGGGTGCTAGGTTGGACTGGACGATCTTGGAGGTCTCTTCCAATCTGGTTGATTCTGTGATTCTATGACACAAGCAGGCCAGGCACCTTAAGCTGTATGCAGCTTCATTTAGATACAGGGCTTGGTAAAGATCAAATCTATCTCAACTACTTATCCTGTTTAAGCAATTTATGTTCTCTCTAGTGTTTGCTCAAGATCAGATGCTGCTTCTGTGAGTTTCCGACCCAGGCTAAGTTTCAGGGGTTTATTTGCTTTAGTGCCTTTCTAGATATTAGAAAGAAGCAGAAACAGCAGTTTCTGTAAATGCAGATTTTTGGCTGTCTCTAGCCCATTACAGATTTGGTTGGTTGGCTGTTTCCTGATCAGGTACAGCTCTTCCATCTAGCTTTTCTTTTTCCCCAGGAGGATAGGCTGATAGAGTCCTACATGTAACTAAAAAAGCAGCACATTCCAGAGAGGACTTAAACAGCCTTTTCTCTTAAAATATAAACCTACTGGTATCCATAGCCATTTTAAGAAGCACCAATCACATACAATGAGACTCGAGTGCCAAAGGCTAATTGATTCAGAACATGCAACAAGCAGCCTTAGGAAGGTGTGAAACAGCAGTACCAGAACTGCGCTACAAGGCGGCAGGTGTAAAACACGGAAAGCTTCTTGACGATGCAGGCTGATTGCCTCAGCTATTTGTGTCTCCAAAACTTCAGAAGTATTTTGGTAGGAAAAAATACATAATAAAACCTCCCCAAACAACAAAATCTTGTGTCTATTGCCTAGGTTTATTTAGCACATCATCCATTATCATACTAAGGAATCCGTTGGGACGTTAGCCACGAGAAAACGCAACGCATTAAGCAGGCTGTACTCAGAATATGGATTCTTGAGGACAGTGACAGTTAAAGCCAACTCAATTCAGCACTACAGTACTGCCCATTTTGGGTTCCAAATCTACTATGAATATCATTTCACTTTAGTGAGGAATTTTAAAGAGAAAGCAATCCCTGAAATTAGGGTTCTGAAAGTGTGGGACAATGCTGTCCATTTAAATAGCCAAGTAGAAGAATACAACAAATATAATGCAACAAAGTTGACTAACAACTTTGCAATTATATAGTAGAGACTTCTTGGGTTTCAGTTAAGAGCATAATAACCTCAAAAAAACCCTCAGAACCCCAAACTAACCAACACCACCAGAAAAAAAAAAACAACACACCAAAACCTAAAAATCCAAACAATCAAACCCAAAAGTAACAACCCCAAACCCCCAAACCAACCAATCCAAAACAACAAAACAAAAATCAAACTTTCAAAACGAGTTAACTTTCCTTACACAGAAGAAATCAGAACTTCTGTAGGGTATCTCTGGAGCAGTATGATCTAAATACTCTTCCACTGTTAGGAGGAAGTTCTTCCTAGAGAGAGTGATTGGCATTGGAATGGGCTGCCCAGGGAGGTGGTGGAGTTGCTGCCCCTGGAGATGTTGAAGCAAAGCCTGGTTGGGGCACTTAGTGCCATGGAAGGTGTCCAGAGAAGGGTGACGAAGCTGGTGAAAGGGCCTGGAACACAAACCCTATGAAGAGAGGCTGTGGGAGCTGGGGTTGTTTAGCCTGGAGAAGAGGAGGCTCAGGGGTGACCTCATTGCTGTCTACAACTACCTGAAGGGAGGCTGTAGCCAGGTGGGAGTTGGTCTCTTCTGCCAGGCAAGCAGCAATAGAACAAGGGGACACAGTCTAGGTTGTGCCAGGGGAAGTATGGACTGGCTGTTAGGAGGAAGTTCTTCACAGAGAGAGTGATTGGCATTGGAATGGGCTGCCCAGGGAGGTGGTGGAGTCACCGTTCAAGCGAAGCCTGGCTGGGGCACTTAGTGCCATGGTCTGGTTGATTGGACAGGGCTGGGTGCTAGGTTGGGCTGGATGAGCTTGGAGGTCTCTTCCAGCCTGGTTGATTCTGTGATTCTCTGCTTCCCACTGCTTCAACGTAGAAAGCAGTAATGACATGAAGTAGCAGCAGTTCTTGGTCTTGGAGGTTGCTTCTAACCTGGTTGATTCGGTGATTCCATGATGCACTGTACATAGAAGCATTGTTTCCTATATGCTTCTGGCCAAAAACTGCAGAGTTTCCAGTTAAACCCTGGATGTCAAGCCACATGTCACAACACAGCTGATAATATTTACTCTTGAAGGAAATCCTTTTAATATGGGTATCATTTCAAACGTTTTCAGAAAGATACTGTCACAAAGCCACCTCTCAGCAAACGTCAAGCAAGGGAGAAATCCAGAAAGTTGCATTTCTTCTTTCGAGAGAGGCTACAGAAACCGCTAAGAAGTGCTGCTCTTTCACCAAGAACATCGTCCCAGCCCTCCCTGTCACCGCAGACTTAACCAAGGCTGCCCCCAAATCGCCATTTATTGAGCTGCTACATATCGACAAAAATCTTTGTAGTGAAATAATTTCCCATCAAAATACAGCATAGTGCAGAAAGATAATGAAGAGCTGTAGGACAGCCTTTAAGAGGCACTATACTTTCATCTGAAAAGTCTCCTGAAATTCTTTGAACGTTTCCAGGGGGATTAATGAGGTATTTTGACAACACACCAGAAGCATCTGGTTTTCAAGAAGCCTTACGAGAAGGGAACGTTCACATTCTTGGAAATTAAACTGTGTCTTTTAAAGCCACTCAAAATAAGACCATTATTAAAAAAAAATAAAATGAAATAAAAATTGGCAGCTCTGAAGAAAAATACCAGAGCAGATAGAGGGAAACACATGGAACTGCTGAGGAGTGTCAAACTTGAGTATACACATTTTACAGCTTTTCAACATGACTTAAACATCCATTTTAACAGCTTAATTGAATGTTTCTTATTAAAAGCTATCACAGATGAACTAAAATAGGAACGAGCTAGACTAGCCAAAGTGTGACTAAATCAAACCCACTATTCTCTGCAAGTTGTATGTGCATCACTCTTTGGAGTACATCTTCATCCCTTCAAGAACTCATTGCTGGCTACAACTGTCCTGATCTGGGGTAGAGTGTCCTGATCTAGGGTAGGGTGTCCTGATCTAGGGTGGGGCATCTCTGCCCATGGCAGGGAGGTTGGAACTAGACAATCCTTGTGGTCCCTTCCAATCCTGACTGATTCTATGAACTACTTGAAGGGAGGCTGCAGCCAGGTGGGGTTGGTCTCTTTTGCCAGGTAAGCATCAACAGAAGAAGGGAACACAGTCTCAAGTTGTGCCAGGGCAGGTCTAGGCTGGATGTTAGGAGGAAGTTGTTGACAGAGAGAGTGATTGGCATTGGAAGGGTCTGCCCAGGGAGGTGGTGGAGTTGCCATCTCTAGAGCTGTTCAAGACAAGCCTGTCTGGGGCACTTAGTGCCATGGTCTGGTTGATTGTCTAGGGCTGGGTGCTAGGTTGGACTGGATGATCTTGGAGGTCTCTTCCAACCTGGTTGATTCTGTGATTCTAAATCAAACCCACTGTTCTTTGCAAGCTGGGGTGGATTAACTGCACGTACATGCATCACTCTTTGGAGTACATCTTTACCCCTTCAAGAACTCCTGAGGTGTTTTGCAAGTTTCAAAATCTTTGTCAGTTTGTGGGGGGGGAGAGTATTACTGCCTTTAAAAAACTAAATTAAACTATGCTAAATGAGACACTTCATTTTGAAAACACAGCCCAGTGCCTGTGAGAATAGCCATACAGGGTGCTCATACATGCATTCGACAGAGCTGAGAACTTAGGGGGTTGCAATATTTAATATTGCACTTTCCACAGCATGGGAGAGGAATAGGATCTGCTGAACTGTGCCAGGCTGCAGAGATTTTAACTCTAAGTACTCCTACAGAATAATTTTTTTAAAATAATAATTGCCTTTAGAGTGCAAGCAGTTGTACAGGAAAAGGCTGCTTCCTAAACTCTACTCTTTTTCAGTCTCTACCCTTGCACAAGCTAAATATTTTAGAGAGGATGCAGCCTCACTACAAGGCTTAGGGTTGAACACTTTCCTTTCTGTGGTCATGTCTCATTATTTACACAATCATCCAATATAAGCATCTCAAAAACTTGGCTTGTCTCAGGTCTTCCAGCCAGCAAGTGGGAAAGAGAAAAAGACCAACAAGCCTCTAACATGATCTGTGTGCTGGTGTGAGGCTAGCTAGAATATTTTAATGAGAGAAATTATAGGCTGTAAAAAGGAAACGATGGTGATGGCTACTTCACTCATAGGCTTGCTGAGGTGTATAAAAACAAGGGCACAAAACACAGATAGGACAGAGTGGGAGAGTCAGAGTGTGTGTGTCTCTGCCACAGTGGGTGCCCTGGGCTGCTTCTGTGTAACTAATCCTTCTGCTTTCTAACCCCCCCTTGCCACCCCTCCAAACACACCTTGCATGTAAGGTATACGCTGGGGTAAGGTAGAGAGGTGGGAAGGAGGTGGAAGGGTGGTTGGGAGCCCCTCCTGGGGACTCTGGTTTCTGGGAAGAGTATTGTGTTTCTGTTTAGCTTGTATATAGCTGTATCTTTGTAACTCTCTGCTCGTCTGTTGTGCTAAGCTGTGAGTACAAAGCTTCATTCCTTAACTCCCAGCTGGCTGAGTTTGGTCTGGGTGATTTCATCGGAGTTGGGGGGGGGTAAACTCCCAAACCATCACAATCTGCCCCTGTCTTCAGGACATCTCCAGAGCTGTTCAGTGGTACTTTTAAAATCTACAGCACATTTATGAACAAAGCCTGCACCAGGGCTGAAGGTTGTGTGTGTGTGTGTGTGGAGAGGGGGTGGGTGGATAGACATTTCTGTCACGCCAATAAAGTTCTAGATGTGTTTAAGTGCCAAAATTCTACCCCATTAGTCTCACCAATCTATTTCCCCCCCCCTCTATGATCCGTTTGCTTGGCTAGGAAAATTATGCAAAGTAGGAATAAAAGTTCTAACTCAGTTCCCATTAAAGAGATGCATTGAAAAGATAAATAACTAACTAAAGCCAACCCGAAACCAGATTCTTTGTGTTTACTAAGAGATACGCACTCCAACGTCTAGTGCCACGGAGCTGGAGTTAAAACTAGAAGCGGTGGAGATAATTTAGCTGCATGAATGCCTGCTCTTCAGTAAAATGCTGCCAAAATTAAATAGGAATGAAACAGCACTTTGTAGTCATTGGTCGCTCAGCGGGGTTTGCGTAGTTAAAAACCTAAGTGAAAAGGGTGATTGACCTACATTGCTACCAGCTTCACACAGCTGTACTTTCATATTTTCGCTGCATCCGAGGAAGCTCATTA
Organism: Tricholaema leucomelas; assembly: GCA_013400475.1. Lineage (NCBI taxonomy): Eukaryota > Metazoa > Chordata > Aves > Piciformes > Lybiidae > Tricholaema lacrymosa > Tricholaema leucomelas. Next base: position 81,201 of record WAAF01019749.1, read on the forward strand.
TTTAATACAACTGAGTTACATGTAATTGTTGGGCTTTCATTTTACACTTTCAGAGGCCAGATATTAATCTCAAATACGTGGCAGGCATTACCACCGTGCGTCTGGAAGTATCTGTGGCTGCCCGTTTACTTGCAGGGCTAAAGAGAGACATGATTGCACATAGCGGCACCTGAAATTAGGAGGCTGCCCCGGGGATGGGAGGACCTCACGAACACACAGGAATCAAATGAGCAGATGGAATAGAAAGCAAATCCCTTGGCACCCCAAAGGCAAATGCTTTGCTGTTTCCCCACTGCTTTGAGCAGGAGCGGTTCGGAGCGCAGGAGTAAAGCACATTTCATGCAACTCATACCTGCAGTTTAAATAAGTAATAACGTTCCAGTTAACAACCAGTTTGACATGTTAACAGCCCAACGGTTGTTAACATAACGACTGGTCATTAATGGCAGTAATGACAGATTTCAAAGGGAATATTGTGCTGGTAAATGGACATGCTGCCAGTCAGAGGAAAGGACAGGGCAGGATAGGTTCATACATTAAGATGTCACTGTACAGCTCTGGAGGGAAAAAAGAAGAGGAGGGGGTGTGGGGTGGTGGTGAGGTGAGGGAAAACTCACACCTTTCTTGCATATTTCACTTAGTGCAAATGGATCTGAAATACTGGCATAAACCTAAGTTCCATAAATTGAGTCTTCACTTTCTAACCCAAGAGTGTATGAGCAGGAGACAGAAGCCTGCAGGGGAATTACACTCTGCATATCATTTTCACAGAGTGTGTTACTTCTAATATCAAGTCCTTCCTTTCGCTCTAGTCCGTTCTCAGCCTTGTTAACAGAACAGAGCTCGTTCCTGCCGTGGCCACCCTAATATCCTTGGTGTGGAAGGCCACCTCTGAAACCACTGCAGTGACTGACATGACTCAGATACCACAGTAAAGCCTCTCAAGCCCCAAGCATCTTTCCAAGCTCCTTACCTCGTTAAAGGTCTCTTCCATGCCCCTCAACCCCCTCCTTGGAGAACAAGGTTTCAATATACCAAAATTAAACTAATTTTATGGAAGGAGAGAGCTAAAGCAAAGCAAGTTTCAAAGTGCTGAAGACAACACAGCACTTATTAAAAGCCCACCAAAGAGGGCATCCCAGGGCTCAACTGCAGAACACAAGTGTGGGTCAGGGCCGAGGGAGCATTTACCTTTTTGGCAGGCATCTCTAGGAGAGGGATACTGGAATTACCTCTGCCAACAGCCAAAGACTCAATCGCAGAGTCTAGTAATGTTAACTGCGAATGTTAAAGCACCCAAACTGGCCCCGTTATTGCTCCTAGCATCTGTAGAATGGCTGCCTTATTGAAAGACACAATGAACAGAGAGAGACAAGTTAATAAGCAATTTCACTCTTTACAGTATCGAGCAAGCCACAGATCCTCTAGAGGGCACCACATAAATTAATAGGGAGCCAGAACAGTTCTCTATGTAGCAAAGGCTCCCTTTATGGTTAAAAAGAATAAAAATTAAGAGGGTAGTTGGAAACTGTAATCGAACTCTAATCTGATCGTTAGTACAAAGCAATTTGTTCTTTACATTCATATCAAGTGGGTTGCTAAATATGAAAGCTTATTCGACTACAAAGCTAGAGAACATTTAACTAGTTTCTGCATTAGCACTAAAAAGATCACTTTTATAGGTTCACTGCATAACTAAGTAGATAAGATGCAATGAGGCAAATGACTGTCTGCAATTACCTTAAGTGCATCAGTTTGAAGTTTAGTGTAAATACCAAGTTTAAATCTATGCACTTACAGGAATCACTAAAAGAACGCTCGTGACGAGATAGCTTCATTAAGGCTTGATAAACCCAGAGACAAAAATCTGATGCCTTTTTCCCTTCCCCCTCCCCCATATGTTTGCTGGTTTCACTGGTGCAAAACAATGTCTATGAACAAACAACCAAAACACAAATGTTGAAGGTGGCCCTGGTAGATTTCAAAGTTTCTTTTCTCTCAACTGTTTAGTATAAATTTAAACCATCTCTTAGCAAAATATTCACCCCTGTTAGACCTTCAAATGTCTCTGAACGTGCATCTCTGCTAAGGAAATGCTTTGCTAATACCTCTGCTACTAGATCACTCCTGGTTTGGTTTTTAAACACCTGATTTTAAAACACTGTATCTGCTGCACTTGGGAGGCTGTTCAAAGCTTCCAGTAAATTTGGACTGACTGGATGAAAAAGCCATAGCAAAGTTTTCTTACTGCTGCAAGCACTTGTAGAAAGATTCTTACAGTGGGTTTTAAAAATAAGGGTGTTGCCTTCCTCCAAGAAGCTTGAACTCCTCTCTGCAGACACAGGCTTGAAGATCCCAAGTTACCCACCTTCATGCACAGCAATTGTATTAGAGCAGTTCCCTGCCAGTATTTAGAAGTCAGATTCCCTTATCTAGTTCTTCAGCAGTTTTAACACAGTGGCTTTAAGATGCTAACCCCCCAGCACGTCATCTTGCATTCAGTTCAGAGTCTTAAATGGTGAAAGAGTGTATTTTACCAACAAGTACTCCCAAAGCCCATGCCCCAAACCCCCTGATCTGCCTTGCAGCCCCAGCTCAACAAATCTACAACGTGTTTGCAAGAGTGTTTTGTTCCCAGCCAACAACAATAGGTTGTGGTGTGGGAAGCCAGAGCACCAACACTTACTAACAATGTCTCGGTCTTGATTCCTGTTTCTATCTACCCATGCAGCGCAAGTTGGGAACAGATCAGGGTGCGGAAATCTCCTGTTTGATACCTGTGCTTAAACTGAACTTGTAAGCTAATGCATTCAAAGGGAATTTTAATTTCCCCCCAATGTATTACTGACTTGGGTGCCCCTTTAAGAGGAAAGGGCTTCACTACAAGGGCAGAGGGAGTATTCCCAGACGTTCACAGCAGTCTGGAGCAGCTAGTCTCATTAGACCACCTCTACAGGGAAGGGAGGAGAGGTGTTCTTATAGGAAATGGGTGAGCTGAATCACCCCTGAGTCTTCTTTCTCTATTTACAATTGAGAGCCTAGGGAGAGTAAACTTGCTGATTAAACTTTACTTCTGCAGAGCAGCCCTACTGATTCACATACAACCTGCTGATAAACTGGGCAGTGCTGCTCAGCAATAGTTTGCCATCGGTTATACCTCCAACACTTTTGAGAGCATCGTTCCACATGCAAAGAAGACGACAGAAAATCAGGAGATTGCTTATCTCTGGAAGTGGAAACAGGTTACCCCGTGTCCCACCCGGGCTACCAGGCTAAAAAGCAGGACAGACTGGATTTGGGCATGGTTGTTTAGCATGTGGAAGACAATTGGTCATTTTGATTCAGCTTCAAATGTCTACGTTCATAAAAGCTTCCAGCGCCACAAATTAAATCTCTTAGTAAAAAAAAGAGCATGAAAGTGGCTAAGAAAAGACGAGCAAAGCACTCCTCAGTGAGTTCAAACCCTGCACTAGAGCTGATAAAACCCACAGGCCAGTATACCTGGCCATCACCATACTACGAGGAGGAGTTGGAGACCACCAGCTCCCCAAGACCACAATGCTGTAGGAAGCATCGTGGGGATTACTCTATTCTGCTTGTCCTTTGAGCACAGGACCCTAGCATCAGCAAACTGACAACCGCCTGTGTGACCTGGTTAATATTCACAATATCAAACCCATTGATTTTTGATGCAGATTTTATCTCCATACTGCTGTACTTGTTTCCTCACCCTCCACATATGCTCAGCCTTGCAGTGCTCGAGCATCACTTCCCTAACAGTGACTAGACAGGAAAGACTGAAGAGGTGTAACAAGCTCACCAGCGAACGTCCAAGAAAGATGTAGCCTACCTCAGATAGTCTCTGCGACAAAGGATAAGGTTGGCTTTGGTGTACAAGGTAGAGCCCACCTCCCCCAGGCGACAGTCACAGCAGGCACATTTCAAGCAGTCTTCATGCCAATATTTGTCCAGGGCCTTTAGAAGATATCGGTCTTTAATCTTACGGTTGCAGCCAGCACAACCTTTCGGCTTGGTGTCTGGCTGGACTGAGAGCATTTGTATACCTGAAATGCAACAAGACAAAAGAAGGGTGAAAACAGGCGTTCACTTGAGTGCAAGCCTTGCCCTGCTCTTCCTCTACCTCACCGATCCCATCTACCCTCAGTTAATTAAAAAGGAAATCGTTTAGATAGGATAAAATAACTTAGGTAGTCCATAGCAAGCTGAAAACAACATTAAGATAAATCTGAGAGCGGAAACTTCCACTGCTCTAAGTTCCACAGCTTCTCTTTAACACCCCCTTTGCCTGCTCTCTTTGCTGAAAAGAAATAGGATTAAACAATTAACATGAGAATTTAAAACAGTCCACTTGAAAAATCATCCACTCTCACCCCCAAGCATCCAACATTTAGCAACCAAAAATTTAAACCTAAAGCGTATCCACGATGCCAAACACAGCTAAAAATAGACCCATTTGCATCATCTTTATGAAATAGAACAGCATAAAGAGGAAAAGATTGAAGCTACCAGAAACATCGAGCCAGAATTTCAGGAAGGTTTAACATAGACCTTTTTTTTTGCATCATCTTTATGAAGCAGTATAAAGAAGAAAAGATTGAAGCTACCAGAAACACAGAGGCAGAACTTCAGGAAGGTTTAACATAGACCTTTTTTTTGCATCATCTTTATGAAACAGCATAAAGGAGAAAAGATTGAAGCTACCAGAAACATAGAGCCAGAACTTCAGGAAGGTTTAACATAGACCTTTTTTTGCATCATCTTTATGAAACAGAACAGCACTTCAGGTCGTAAAGAAGAAAAGATTGAAGCTACCAGAAACATAGGGCCAGAATTTCAGGAAGGCTTAACATAGACCTTTTGGTACTGGGGAGGATGTGCCTTGGTTTTTGAAATTTCAGTTCTTGTTAGGCACATGAATGAAGCAATCACATTTGCAGAGATTTCAGTTACAGCCTGCAGGGGGAAAAAAAATAATCTGAATTTAAATAATCTGTAAAAGGTCTGAGAATTAGTAGCTTGTAAGGAAAAAAAGACCAAAAGAAACACAGAAGAAACCCTCTGCCCCACCTTCCAATGCCAATTTTAGCCAACTGCTAGTCTGGGACAAGTCGTGCAGTAGTGTCCACCAAGTATACATATTCTTCATGTAATAGTGGGGTATTTAAATAAAAATTCAAATGCCCAAAGCACTGTTTTAAGGGAGGGAACTGGTAAAAGCGGAACACAGTCGAGCAATGGAATGCAGAGCACTGCAGCCAGCTTCCAGAGATCCATACAGAAATCGATTACCCTCAGTTTTACAGTAAATGGGGAGAGAAGGTCACTGCCCCGAAGTGCTTCCAGTCTGGTCTCTTGGTTAATCACACAAACTGCCATCCCATTACACTCAGGCCAATTCTCTGAAAGTCATTTCTTAGAGTAAGCAAAAATCATAGCCCTGCAGATGTTTTGTTGGACATCACCGGAGAGAAAGAGAGAAGCGACACGCAGCTGGACTGTCAGGTTAACTCACTGTCAGGAACAGAACAGCAGCAACAAGCAGCTACTTAGAGTGCGCCCGAGTATTTCAATGCAAACTCGTCAAGACCAGGGGATGAATGCTATTGCCAAGGAGAAAATCCTACCTTGAAATTCAGGGTATGGCACCCTGTTATTATGCAGAGACTTGGAAAGGTCAAGCAGAGTCTCATAACAAAGAAAAGTAAATTCAAGAGCTCCTCATCGCGAATGTTCTTCTACTACCTAGTGTTAAGAAAGCTTTACAGTCACAGCTTCTATCAGCAGATTTTGGTTGGTGCTCTAAGACACCACCACTGACAGGCAGCCTCAGGAAGCTAGAACATCAACAAATTGCAGTTTGGGGTTTGCTTGGTTTGCTTTAAAAGCTCTCGTAAGCAAACCACCAAAATGAGTGTAAGCTTTGAAGCAAGTATGACTTTATGGCTATTAGAGCTACAAAGACAAGAGCCCAAACGCTACATCAGCTGAGGTGTCCCTGAGATCCACACACATACACAGAGCACATCAAATTTATGTGGTCTGCAGGGACCGTAGAGCCAGTTAGGAAACCTTCCAGCATCACCAAGCTGAACTCCCAAGTTTCACCTGTGAAGCTGATCACTGCATTAGAAACAGTAATTCTTATTATGACAGATGAGCACAACCACCTTGCTCCTCTCTTTGCAGTACGCCATCGTACATTTTAGAGCGGTACATGTACCTGTTAGATCAGCCATTCAGTTCACAGGGAGACAGTTCTCCCAGTGGGCACCCCAAAGTACCACGGCAGTACTGATGTGCAGCATCTCAACCTCACAACAACTGTAAGGTTTCCACTTTTCTATCAGAAGGTATATAAAAAACTGCCATTGCTGTCTTCCCATTTCTTCCCAATCGATGCTACTTTCACAGTTCCTACACCACTTACAGGCTTGCTTCTTGTTCGCATGGGGAGGATGAGACCCAGAGCTCAGGGCTCCTCGGTGAGTCTGTGGCAGCCTGGGAACGGACACGCACAGCTCATCTTGAGCAAACACCACTCGACAAAGGCTGAGCCTCTACAGTATTTTCAGTTGCCAACTGATGGCCCTGAATCCAGGGTACCTACGTGAAGCACCAAAATCACTCAGCTGCTAATACATGGCTAAAAGCAGCAAAAATATCCCAGAGTTCTGGTAAAAAACATTTACCAGGCTGTAAAGGGAAGTCCTTCTGGGACTCCGACACCACCACTTCTTCCAAAAGCCTTACTCTGTAAAGATGCATATCACAGTGGAGCATAAATGGCTGTTAAGTGCCAAGAACGGGCTTATGCCCAGACCCTTTCACTGGCCACGCAGAGGACAAATGCATAAAACTGGCCACAATTTGTCTCAACTTCTTGGAACTCAGCAAAAAAAGTTTGAAAGCGCAAAGGGCTGCTCTAGGACCTTAATCTTTAGCTCAAGGGAAACCAGGATAAAGTAGGAGCTAACAGAGTTAGAGGCTTTAAAGAAAAAAACCTTAATGTAAAAATTTTGTCTCCTGATAAGGCTGTGGGTTAGAGAGCGGAGGCTGACAGCCTCTGATCCAGGCTGATCTGCTGTCCTGCCTCATCCGAAAGGAGCAAGGTGCCACAGAAACAAGGCTAAACAAGCGCATGTTCGAGGCAACCGCAATAATCAAGCCAGGTATATGCTGCAAACACAAGGTCACTGCATCACAAACAAAAAGGCAGCCTGCACAGCCTTCTCTACCTACCCCTGCACAGGTTTTGAGCCGTTTGCTACACAAGGCAAGTAGGCAGATCATTGCCACTGGGGTAGCTTAGCCCAAATCCTCCTTGTAAAGATGAGTGCAAAAGGGCAGACACCCTATGGAAGTAGGGTTAGCAACCTTCCACGCCTACGAGGCCGGGAGAGAAAGTGGTGCTGACATCCCACCGGCAGCATCTTCAGATTAGGGATGCAATCTGCAGCAGATTTTGGAGGGGAAAGAAAGCTTTTCTCCTCTGATAGATCAGATCTTTCTGCACTTGCCTTGAAGTAAAGCTGCTTCTATTTTAATGAAAGTTAAAGGAAATTAAATTCCCAAATTACTGCTTAATTTTTTTTAATTAAAAGTTATTCTTTGTTGGTTTTTTTTTTTTTCTCCTGAAGGTTCTAAACAAAACAAAGCACCCAGCAGTGCTCCGGCAACTGTTTTACATATCTCAAAATCCTTTGCACATGCCCTTTGTTATTTTTTTTTTAACATGCCCTGGATTAAATCACTTAATTTTGAGAACAGAACATTGTATCACTCTTCTTTCCCCCCCCCGCCCTTTATATTGTATCAGCCACTTTAATTCAGACCACCTCACAGACCAGCTCTCTTCCCTGTAATGTTCCCTTAAGGTCTCCAATGCAGTTATACTTTTCTGATATGCACCCATGTATTTTTAGCTCTCTTAATTTGGCAGTAAGAATACCTGCAGCTTACTCTCAGACAGCTTTTCACAGGCTGCAGTTTTAAGTGTCCATTTATTTCTGGGGACACAAGAAGGACCCTTGCAGAGGCTGACAGAACCCACAAAACCCATCCAAACTGCTCGCCGCTGAAATAGCAGGTAGCAGCGCACAGCCCTGCTGCCTGGCTGCCCTCCTTCCCTCTCCCCCCTCCCCCAGGAAAGCAGAGCTTACAGAGCACTTCCAAAAATCCATACAATTCCAGGAGTGCTACATCTAAGTTGCAAAAAACCCCACAACAACAAAAAAATTAAACCAAATAATATCAAAGCCAGCTCTGCCTTCAGTCACGCAAAGACCTGCCCATGCTCTGCATCACAGAGCAGATCTGCTCTCACAAGTGAAACGTTTCAGTGCCTAGTCTGTCACTGTCAAGTGAATCCTTTTTATTTCACCCCAGTATGCTTTCAAGGGCTACCTCTATCCTTCCCTCTCTCCACCCCCAGTCCCCAAGATACTGCTCATAAACTGCAGAGCTGCATCTGGAATAAAACTTCTTCATCACCATCCACCTCCACCACCTTTAGGATTTGTAAAGGGAGAATCTGTCGACCTGATTTGCAGGTTTTTGGATTCCTCTTGGTCTGCCCAGGTAAGTTCGGTGTGACTGAATCTAAGCCCTGGTTATTGTTATTATTGTGTGATGAAACACAGTCAACTGATTTGTAACTATGATTTTAGGATAAAGAGGAAAGACTGCTGGAAAGAAGCTAAATTACGCTTCTGGAGGAAGGCAGAGAAATATAAATCCATTTCCCTTCAATCATCATCCTGCTCAAAAATCAAAGGCAGCGAAGCCTTGACATAATGAACTGTATTTTGTTAGCGATGTAGTCGCATCTGTAAGCAGGATTGGCACAAGACTCTCAGCTTCTGGTCTGTGGTACAGACGAAGATTGAAAGACACGTTAAAGGAGGAAGAGTTGGGTGTTATTATCTACAGGATCACTATCAAACTTTTAAAGACCACTCTTGGTGGAGGCACATATATGGTTGGTGCAGCAAGGAAGGGAAAACCTCACTACTTCTTGAAACAGAGATTGACAAAATAAATCAGTTTGGAGCTAACTATCAACGTGCTGGTCTTTTAAAGACAGCAGACTGCCACAGACAATAAGCAGCCAACAGGAGAGCTAGAGATCTAGTAGAAGATAAAAACAATACTTTCCCAATGATGCTTCCCCACACTTGGTAACTTCATCCAATAAAAGGCATTCAGAGCTCCAATTATGCAGGGCAATACACAAATAGACTTAAAAAAAAGGAAGAAGAAAGTTAAGGTTTCAGAATCTAAGAAACATTTCAGAACTCTCATGTAGCACATTCAGGAGTGGCAACTAGTTTGAGACTGGCACGTAGGTTGTTCTGTGGAAAATTCTTACTGCCTCCGAGAGCCTGCTATTGGGAGCTGTTTGACAGTTTAAGGGAAATCATAATTAAAAAAGGGGGGAAAAAAGAGAGAGAGAGACATAAATAATAGCCTGTGCAGTGCGGTGCACGGAAATAAGTAGAACCATTTCATTTAAACTCTGGTGAGCTTTTAATTGCCTGGATTGCATTGTGAACCAGCCTAACGGTTGATTGCCTCCATTATGCTCTCTTGTTCTGTGCCATTCATCCGCACAGTCTCAGCTTCTGTAGTTAACACAACAAAGTAACCGCAACTCCATAACACTCGGGTTTAAAAGGAAAAATAAAAGTAAGGATTTTAGCACTCTGACTCTCCTGTATACTTCTAAGTTATTTTTTCCGCGACATATAGCTAAACTTCACCTCCTGCCCCTTCTTCTATGGAGGAATCTGGGTGGGTTTGGGGTCCGTCCCCCCCCCTTTTTTTTTTTTTTAAATAAAGGAGGAGGTGAATTAGGAAGCAAGAAAAAGAAAGGTTAAGGTAAAAACTGAAAACGGGAACGCAGTCCCACAGCTGGGAGCAGTGGTACAGATGAAAAGAATTTGGCCAACATGGCTAGTCGATTGCCAAGAGAAACCAAACAAAAGATTTCTCTTCTTCCCCCTTCTCTTTTTGAAAGCTAGACTGGGCCTAAAAGCTTGTTTCTCTCTGTTCACTGGCCCAGAGCATCCCTGCAGGCTGTAGCCCCCTAAGGGACAACACAGCAAATAGATGTACCCAGATCTCAAGGCCGGGAGCTGCCTAGCTATGTTCCTACCCCTGTCGTGATCCCCCCCAACCACCTCTCTCCCCCCACTCCCTCCCTCCGTTTTTAGAGCAGTGGTGCTGGGAACCAATTTGATTCCCTTTTTCTCCAATGCAGCTGCAAGGCTCAGAGATACTGACATTTTTCCACTCTTATCAGTTTAATTACAGTTACCATGGCAGCAAAGTGCTAGTGCTTGGCAAAGGCCAACAAGAGATTTGCAAGACTGAGTTCAATTTTGATGCAGCTCACATGCAAAATAAAAAAATAAATAAGAAACATACACTCCACAACAAAGAATCCCTTTCGGAGTTAGACGCTGGAGCCTTTTGTGCTAATTCCTTTTCAGGCATCGCGGGGCTGGGGCGATGGGGAGAAGAGGAGAGAGGGAGGTGTGGGGCAAGGCACGTAGCGATATTTGTTGCACCTAGCAAGACTAATTGCTTTAAACAGCGGTTCTACAAAGCCGTCCTGGGAAGCGGTATTTTGGGTCTCTTCAGAGCACACGCAAACACAGACGCTGGCTACGGCAACGCAGTCAGGATGGAAGAGCGAAGAGAAACACTCTGGTTGCTCCCCCCCTCCCCAGCCCAGTCCCCCCATCTCTACCTAACGCGCAGCGCTGCTGCTCGGCGCGCACTAGGGAGGAGAGCCCGCCGCCTTACCAAAACTTTTCTCCTTTTTCTGCATGAGTTGATTTACGGGCGCCTGGAGAGCTCCTTCGCATTGAAGCGCCAAATCCCGGCAAAGTAGCAAGTGCCTCCCCGGCTCGGGTCAAGTGAGCGGGAGCGCGGCGCGCCGCAGCCCGGCGGGCGCAGAGGCGGGGGGCGGCGGGGCGGGCTGGGGGGCGGCACACACGTACCCCGGGCCGCCGGCCGCGCACCGCGATGGCGAGCGACAAAGCCACATGCTCCCCGAACTCTGCCCGTAAGCCTATAATCCCAGTGGTCTCCTAGCTTTGTTGTAACAAATGGGTTTGATTAAACTGTCACATGCGGCGTTAGCATACCGTATCGTGCTCGGTATGAAGGGGGAAGGGGGGGTGGTGGGGGCTGAAAATGAGGGGAGAAAAAAGGAGAAAGGATGGCAGGCTGAAGTACTATTTCATCGCGCTAGTCCTGGCTGCCCTTCTCTCACGCCGGTCCGAGAGGGGGCTGCGTGAGCCCGGCCGCCGACAGCCCGTGTGCTCCCGGCGCGTCCCTCCTGCCTCCCCCCCCGGGCCCGCTCTGCCCCCTCCTTGGCAGCCGCCGCGCTCCTACCTCCGCTCTGCCCAAAGGGTTAACCCTGCACCGAACCGGTTGCAAATTAAACTGCTGTACGGGGAGGCTTGTGGATTAAAGCCGGGGAGTGGGAAATTAACCGACTCCCCTGATAATTGAGAGCACGTTTCGAGAAGCTCTGGAAGAAGCAAGAATAATAACAATAATAATAACGGGTGGGGTGTGGGGAGGGTGGTGTTTGCTGCAATTCCTTGTTAACTTTGACTGCTATTTCTCGAGACGTACAGTTGGATGGGTTTTGCTCGGCATCCTTCGCTTGCATGTATTTCATGTCTCATCATAAAAATAATGAAGCCTCACATGATTTAAACAAAACAGTCTCAGCAGAGCTGCAGCTTGAGTGAAAGTTGCAGTGCAGAGATGTGTGTCTATTGCAGCCCCGGCTCATGACTCAGAGAGAGAGAAAGAGAGAGAGAGAGAGAGAGAGAGAGTGATGCAGACACACATACACAAATGACCCAAAGCTTATGTACACAAGTTGCCTCACTTACCTTCTCAATTAAGCGATACAGGGGAGGCAGTTCAATAAGCACAGTGGCTGCTTTGTAGCTCTTCTCCTTGGGAAAGGTCAAAAAGAAGCATTGTTTGGGGAAAAAAAATAAAGAGGGGGTGGGAGAGATGGGGAGGGAGATCGCTATTCTTTAAGTTTAAAATAATGAGGTCCTCAAGGATCCGCCAAGTAATTGTGTTGACCGCATCCGAGCTACAGGTGTCCTCCTTTTAGTATCTTGCAGTCCAAGGCTGTCTGTCTCCGTCCTGGCTGAAGACAACTTACCTAAAGCAGCGTGTGAGGAGCCGAGTTGAATGAAGTCAGGGCTTTATCAGCTGCAAAATGCAATCCCTTACCAGCCAGACATAATACAGCAAAAGAAAAGGTCACTCAGTTATTACTGAGCCAGCAGAGCCCAGGCAGCTCTTGTGGAAGACCACAGAGAAGCAGCTCCCTTCCGATTTAAGGCTATTTACCTCTCTCCCCCTCCACCCACCCTTCCTCTCCCCCCTCCCAACTCCCCCTTCCTCTCTCTCCCTCTCTCGTTCTGCAGCTCGCTCAAGTACAGCCGCCCTCGGAAAGTGCAAAGCAGCCAGGAGACAGATTGGGCTTTGTTGGTAATTTCCCATGGTGAAAATTTACAAGCCTGCAAGTGCAGTCAGCAAAACCACATGCATATGCTAGACACAAACACCAGGGACACACACACACGCACACACACACACACAAGTGACCTCTACTGAAGCGACTCAGGATCACCTTCCCGGAGAGTGCTCCAGAAACAGACCCGCGGAAACAGGGCAGCATCTTCCACGC
>WAAF01019749.1:98948-118969 GCA_013400475.1 Tricholaema leucomelas
CGGTGCTTGACGAGCGAGTGACGTCGGTGGGATTTTGAGTTGTGAAAATGCTGTTGTAGCAGCCCTATTGATTTTGGGGTCCAGTCCTACTCGTCCTGAGGTAAGCAATCCTCCTTCACTCAGCACTCAGAGTGAGGTCAGTGGGACCAGTTGTCCAAATGAGAATTACTCACACAGGCAAGGGTTGCAAGGCAGCAACATGAAATCAATACGGCAGTGGCATTTCCTCACGCTGGTGACCGAGCCAATGGATTTTACACACCTCTCACCTTTACTCTTCCAAGTAAGGGCTAAAGAGAGGAACTACCTGCAGAAATAAACAGCTATGGAAAGCAATCCTTGGGTTTTTTTAATTTGATTGTGGTTTTTAAATGAAGAAGTGCACCCGTGTAAAGCTAGCTCCTGTGCTTGTAATATTACACAGGGCACTGAGTGATAAATAGAGTCATGTATCTTCTATCAGCCTCGAATCTGCAGCACAGTAGTCACTGAAGAGCATTATTGGAAGCAAAGCAAGATTGTTCAGGGGCTGAAGAATTTAAAAAGCAACCAACAACAACAAAAAAAAAAAGGAAAAAAACAATAAAGAAAAGGAAGTCCATCATAGAATCAAGCAGGAGGGAAGAGACCTCCAAGCTCAGCCAGCCCAACCTAGCACCCAGCCCTAGACAATCAACCAGACCACGGCACTAAGTGCCCCAGCCAGGCTTGGCTTCAACACCTCCAGGGACGGCGACTCCACCACCTCCCTGGGCAGCCCATTCCAATGCCAATCACTCTCTCTGACAACAACTTCCTCCTAACATCCAGCCTAGACCTGCCCTCGCACAACTTCACACTGTATCCCCTCCTTCTGTTGCTGCTTGCCTGGCAGCAGGGCACAACCCCAGCTGGCTACAGCCTCCCTTCAGGTAGCTGCAGACAGCAATGAGCTCTGCCCTGATCCAACCAGCACATTTTGAAACCAAGGCATTAGTGATGCCACATCAAATTTGGGACATTTATTGAAATTATGTCCTAATTTTATACCAAAAAAGTCCCCAAAACAACCAACATGTAAATTGTGTTAAGTTTTTCATTGACCTTCTGTTAGCTGTTTCAGGTATTTCATGGAATCAGTCAGGATTGGAAGGGACCACAAGGATCAGCCAGTTCCAACCACCCTGTCATAGGCAGGGACACCTTACCCTAGATCAGCCTGGCCACAGTCTCATCCAGACTGGCCTTAAACACCTCCAGCCATGGGGCCTCAACCACCTCCCTGGGCAACTCATTCCAGCCTCTCACCACTCTCATGCTCAACAACTTCCTCCTCACAGCCACTCTGAAGAACACTCTAACACTGAAGAAAAAGCCTGCTGGAAATGTAAGTGTTCAGTATCCCAAGATCAAGTAAGAAGGCACCAGGTTGCCTCATCATGCAGCAGACTTTAGGTTTGTTGTTTGGCCACTTTTTTTCCCCCTTAATTTAGTATTTAGTAATAATCTTTGATCTTGTAATAAAACCAGTGTGCATTGTTCCACTGTTCCCTTGTATTTGCTCTTCCATCATTGCACTCTTATTTTAGCGCTGCCTGCTTACAGGGTGTTTGGCAAATACATTGTGACCCTTGGATCAAGGGAACAGCTCGTGGAGCCCCAATGAAACCAGAGGGACTTTAGCAATGAATTGAGCTATGTGTTGAGTCAGAGCCAAGCAGGGATTGCAGAAGCTGGAAGGCATTCTTACAAACAGAGAATTTAGAAAACCTTCAGTTCTGGGCTCCTCAATTCAAGAGAGATGTTGAGATGCTGGAAGGTGTCCAGAGAAGGGCAGCAAGGCTGTGGAGGGGCCTGGAGCACAGCCCTGTGAGGAGAGGCTGAGGGAGCTGGGGGTGTGCAGCCTGCAGAAGAGGAGGCTCAGGGCAGACCTCATTGCTGTCTGCAGCTCCCTGAAGGGAGGCTGTAGCCAGGTGGGGTTGGGCTCTTCTGCCAGGCAAGCAGCAACAGAAGGGGGGGACACAGTGTGAAGTTGTGGCAGGGCAGGTCTAGGCTGGATGTTAGGAGGAAGTTGTTGTCAGAGAGAGTGATTGGCATTGGAATGGGCTGCCCAGGGAGGTGGTGGAGTCGCCGTGGCTGGAGGTGTTGAAGCCAAGCCTGGCTGGGGCACTTAGTGCCATGGTCTGGTTGGTTGGGCAGGGCTGGGTGCTAGGTTGGGCTGGCTGAGCTTGGAGCTCTCTTCCAACTTGTTTGATTCTATGATTTTGGCTGATGATAAAGAACAAATATGACCCTCAAAATGCTAATAGTGTTAGATAAATCAATGTCTTTGCCAGTAAAGCCTGGATGAGGCACTTAATGCTATGGTCTAGTTGACTGGATAGGGCTGGGTGCTGGGTTGGACTGGAGGAGCTTGGAGGTCTCTTCCAACCTGGTTGTTTCTATTCTAATAACTATAACATTATAGCAGTGAGAAGTTTTATTCAGCTCCTAAGAGGTTAAAATTGAGGAAGAGGACAGAGGCTGATGAGCCCATCTGGCCTTCAAAAAACCACCAGAAACAAAACCAAAAAGTGTACCAATTTTTAACCCAGATTTGAAAACTGCCAAGTTACAATAAACACCTGAGAAGCTGGGTGTATGATGGAAACTGCAAGTGACCCTTCCTTGCAGTGGAGCCTGCACAATAACAATTTGCAGAGCAGCTGAAAGTCATCCATAACCAACTGAATAAACTGACTCTGAAATGATGGGGAAGCAACAGGGCTGGCGAGAACAGGGTTCAAAGACCAACACAGCAACCAGCAAAGGTTTTCTTAGGAGGAAAAATAAAATGAATTTTAAAAAAGACTCTTAAATGTTGCCAGTTTTCTAAATGGCTTTTTCAGGCACATGGCAATCTCCTGCCACTCCTCCCTTTCCTCCCTTTGTGGATATCAAAATAGAGGCAGCTCGTTCTTTCTAAGGCTGAATTCCACAAACGGCAGTTTCAGCCTCCACAAAGTAATCAGTGTAGTGGTGCAAGGGCCACACCTACGTGGCCTGGCTGGTCTAGAGACTGGCATTAAGTTTCTCTCTTCCAGTTTCTTCTGTCCTTCACTGTGCTGTGCTTTCTCTGCACACACTCTTTGAAAAACAAAAGGGCATGCCTAAATAAAAAGTGGATCACTTACGTGGGAAATGGCTGAGAGCAGCCCTGAGGAACAGGACCTGGGGGTCTGGGCTGACCAAAAGCTCCACATGAGCCTGCAGTGTGAGTGCAGCCCAGACAGCAACCCTGTGCTGGGCTGCAGCAAGAGCAGTGTGGGCAGCAGGGCAAGGGAGGGGATTCTGCCCCTTGGCTCTGCTCTCCTCAGACCCCACCTGCAGTCCTGGGTGCAGTTCTGGCGCCCCCAGCACAAGCAGGACATGGAAGTGTTGGAGCCAGTCCAGAGGAGGCCACCAAGGTGCTGAGAGGGCTGCAGCAGCTCTGCTTTGAAGACAGGCTGAGAGAGTTGGGGCTCTGCATCCTGGAGAAGAGAGGGCTTGGAGGAGACCTTGGAGTGGCCTTCCAGTATCCAAAGGGGATACTGGAAGAGCTGAGGAAGGACTATTGCCAAGGTCTTGTAATGACAGGATGAGGGGGAATGGGTTTAAAGTGGCAGAGGAGTGATTGAAACTGGGTTCTTTGCAGTGAAGGTGGTGAGACACTGGCACAGGTTGCCCAGGGAGGTTGGGGAGCACAGGATCACCCTGGAGGTGTTCAAGGCCAGGTTGGATGAGCAACCTGTTCTAGTGGGAGGTGTCCCTGCCTATAACAAGGGGTTGGAACTGGCTGAACTTTGAGGTCTCTACCAACATAAAACCATTCTTGATTCTATGATTCCAAGTTGTTATGAAACATCCTGCAATGAGACTCTCTTGGCTCCATCTTTAGAGATGCCATGCCATCTACTGAGTAGCCCTTAGTTCAGCTTGGAGCTTCCAGGCTTTCCCCAGGGGATTCACACTTACATACTGATCCCAGCCTGCCCCTTCCTGACACAGGAGAAGATCAGCTCCCTAAAAAGCGAGATGACTTTAGGCTATTTACCAATAATTAGCTATATTTATTGATCCATTTCTCAAAACTGCCATTTTTATGAGCACTTAGAATCATAGAATCAATCAGGTTGGAAGAATCCTCCAAGCTCATCCAGTCCAACCTAGCACCCAGCCCTGTCCAATCAACCAGACTAAGTGCCTCATCCAGGCTTTGCTTCAACACCTCCAGGGATGGCGACTCCAACACCTCCCTGGGCAATCCATTCCAATGCCAATCACTCTCTCTATGGAGAACCTCCAGCCTAGACCGCTCCTGGCCCAGCTTGAGACTGGGTCCCTAGTGAAAACATTGTTACCCTAATGAAAACATAGCTACACCTCACCTGCATCTCACCCACGCAGGGACTCCGACACCTGCTTCAAAAGGAATCCTCTCCATTTCTGTGCCTGATTTCTCCTGTGGACCTCATGAAGAGTCAACACCAAGATGCTCAGGTAAGAGAGCACGAGGAGGAGCAGAGTGAAGAGCTCAGAAAACCCCCAGCTAAGCGCTCCGAACAAATGAGATTTGTGTAAGATTGATCTGGTAGCAAAGTGCTGTAGCACAGCTCTGAAGCGAGGACGTGCACCGTTAGTACGAGCGCGGAACAAGGTCCTGTCAGTTATTCTGCATCCCACTTCTTCAGCTTTATCTTTTCTAGGATGGAACATTCTAACCCTACAATTAGCACAGAAGGACGTTTTGTTTCCCCTCTCCTTCTGGTGCGTTTACCTAAGTACCAAAGGCATTCGGGAAGCAAGATGAATTCAGCAGTTCAAAAGCCTTGTGAGACAGAGAGACTCATCCCATTTCAGCAAGAGAAAGCTGAAACACTGAGACTTTCAACAGGGCCTATTCACTTCCAGTGTCTAACATTTCCCTGCTCCTTTTAAAATGTTTGCTATCTCCTGGTTCTTTAGAGGCCAAAAGCACAGCTCCCATTCATTCCAGGTGGGAGTGCTTAGTACCTTTGCCAACCTGACCCCAGGTGCCTCGCATTAGGAATTCACAAACAAAGAGCACACAGTTAGGAACTCTAAAAAGGGATAAAAGAGGCAGAGTCCTAACTATTTTTCAACTGTAAAAACTGAATACTTTTAGCAGAAGAATCATAGAATCAACCAGGTTGGCAGAGACCTCCAAGCTCAGCCAGCCCAACCTAGCACCCAGCCCCAGCCAGTCAACCAGACCATGGCACTAAGTGCCCCAGCCAGGTTTTGCTTCAACACCTCATCCTACTGACTCCTCCAAAATAAAGATATGAAAAGTATTAACAGACACTGACTAGAGAACAGATGAAACATCACATCTCATCCAGGCTTTGATTGAACATGTCTAGGGATGGTGACTCCACCACCTCCCTGGACAGCCCATTCCAATGCCAATCACTCTCTCTGCCAACAACTTCCTCCTAACATCCAGCCTAGACCTGCCCTGCCACAACTTGAGACTATGTCCCCTCCTTCTGTTGCTGCTTGCCTGGCAGCAGAGCCCAACCCCACCTGGCTACAGCCTCCCTTCAGATAGTTGTAGGCAGCAATGAGGTTTGCCCTGAGCCTCCTCTTCTCCAGGCTAAACAACCTCAGCAGATTATTCCTGGGTTTTGTTTCTGTGATGCTTTGTGCCAATCACTTTCTATCTCCTGGAAAAGATGAGCTATGGATCTTGCAGGTGCTTTTTCACCACACACTTGAGTTTGTTTTTTGGTGCAAAGTAGATTTCCCTCACACAGTGAATGAGGCAAGTGAGTGTGTGTGTGCTAGTTTGAGCCTAGCTGGGATGTTTTGGTGAGAAGAACTAGATCATAGGCTGGAAAATGAAAACAATGGTGAGGTCTACTTCCCTCACAGCCTTGCTGAGATGTGTAAAGAAGAAAGACAAAACAAAGATTAGGTCACTTTTCTTGGGCACTTCGTGCTGGGCTGTGCTCTGTGGCTTTGCTCTGCTGCGGAGTTCTGGGCTGCTGGCTGGACTCCATCTTGCTTTCTAACCTCACCCTCCATTTGCTTTGCTGATTCACCTTTGCTTCTTAATCCTCTTGGCCGAACCTCCATTCTTCCTTGGGACTGGGGTAAGGTTGAGAGGGGTAGGGGGAAGGTGAGGGGTGGTTGAGAGCCCCTCCTGGGGACTCAGGTTTCTGGGAGGGGAGTTGTGTCTGTATTACCTTTTTACCTTGTATATTTCTGTCTATAACTGTATATACTGTGAATATCTGCTTGTAAATTGTGCCAGCTGTAAATATAAGCTTCATTCATATTTCCAGAGCCGACTGAGTCTAGTCTGGGTGATTTCTAAAGTGGGGGGGGGGTGGGGGACACCCAAGCCATCACAGTGTGCTATTAAAAAGCAGCCCCACGATTGGTATTCCTTAGATAGGGGAATGGAAGGTGCGTGCCAATGCAGCGATGCTGGTATTTCCTGTATGGGATGCCACTCTCCTTGGGCCTTCAGCACAAATGTTTTTAATGTGGCTCCTCTATATGAAAAAAAAAAAAAAAGAAAGAAGAAAAGAGAAAGAGAAGTTATAAAAGCCTGAACCAGTTCATGTGGACTTCAACATTGCTCAAAGCAACCTCAGTCTCTGGACCAGAGAGCAGAAGAGTGGCAGTGCCTCTGGCAGTGCCACAGCCAGCAATGCGATGCCCTCTTTCCTGAGAGTTCCACTGGCTGCAAACAATGTGGCTCTTCTACGTTTTGTTTGCAGCATTCCCTTTCTTTTGTTTTCTGTTGTGTAGCCCTTTTCTGCTCCTCTTTGGCTGCTCTCTTCTGCCTTAGCTCACATAGGTGTCTGTTGGCGCTGATTTGCTATTTCACTTTCATGTCCTGCAGCTCTCCTGTTTTATTTTCTTGCCTTCAAATGCTGAGCACAGCAGAGCTTTGAAGCCCCTCCTCTAAGTGCTTCTGGGGTGCCTGGGTGGGAATAGGTGAGAAACACTGAGAGTTTGCTTTTGGGCCATGGGCATGGCCACAGGGCAGCCCAGGCAGACAGGAGGAGGAAGAACAACGAAAGGATTGGAGCATTTAAGTGGCAGCTGAATCTTGGGAAAAGAGAAAAGTTAAGCTCTGAAGTCTCTCCTGATGCATACGAACCAAAATCCCTGGGAAGCTCTTAACTTTGTCAAATTTGGGCAGCTTTTCGGGGGCATAGAGGAATTGATACCCTCAGCACGAGGGCCATTTTTTAATCTGACCTTTCCTATCCCACCAAAAAGAAGGAGGTGGTGGATTTGCAGCCAGGATTTTTTGTAGTCTTGGGGTGACTATTTGTGAAACAATGGACAAAACAACATGTTTTTCTCCTGGTTTTTTGTTGTCAGAAATAGCTGAACAGTTTTAACTGAAGCTCAGAAGACAAAAGGGAAGGAAGGGAAGCCTGAGGCAGACTTCTGCTGTAGAAAATTTCAGTGCAGCCTCTGAGAGCCTGGCAAAACCAGAAACAACTGAAACCAGGACTTTATAATAGAGCACATTAGGCACCTTTAAATTATAGACACTCAGAAACTGGTGTGTGGAGCTGCTGCTGGTTTGTTGTCTCCAGCCCTGAATTGGTGTTCTCAAACAAGTGCCTTGACTTCCTAGGAGATCTGCTGGGTTCACAGGATGCTAGGGGTTGGAAGGGACCTCTGCAGATCATTGAGTCCAATTCCCCAGCCAGAGCAGGACCATAATCTAGTGCACATAATTTAGAGCAATTAAATTACTGCAGATTAGCAGTGTCTTAGCTGGAGCACAGCATGTGACTGTGAGCACACCTTCAGCCTGTCCTGGTACTGCGAGGAACCAGGTTGATGCACGTTCACAGCATCACAGAATGATAGGGGTTGGAAGGGACCTCTGGAGATCATTGAGTCCAATTCCCCTGCCAGAGCAGGACCATAATCTAGCTCAAGTTGCAAAGGAACACATCTAGACAGGGCTTGAAAGTCTCCAGAGAAGGAGACTCCACAGTTGTTAGCATTTTGTTGAGAGGGAGGCTGCTAACTAAGGCACTTAGGGGTGAATTAATGTGTTGAGTTTGGGCACAGGTTAAAAAAACATCAAAATAAATTTGGGATATCCACATTTAGATGAGGACCCAAAGCCACCTTTCTGCTGAACCACTACCACTGCTAGCATTGTGTCTGCAGGGCTTCCCATCTGCCAATGTCCATGCTTCTGAGGGGAATGTGAGGGCTTTGTTCTTTGTGCTTACCATTAGCATCCATTTTTCCAGGCCCAGACTGTGCAGGGTGCCTCTGCCACTGAATTTCAGGAGGTTTTTTCCTCCCTTCAAGCTTCTGAGAGGTGTGTGTCTCTGAGTCTCAGGACACATTATAACAGACAAAAATCCCCTTCAGAACCTGAGGAGTTCACTGTCAGTTGCAAGTGAAGTTAGTGAAGCTACTCTGGAATCCCAAGCACAAATCCAGGCTGGGCAGTGAGTGGTTGGAGAGCAGCCCTGAGGAGAAGGACTTGGGGGTGCTGCTGGACCAGAAGCTCAACAGGAGCCAGCAGTGTGCACTTGCAGCCCAGAAAGACAACCAGAGCCTGGGCTGCAGCAGGAGGAGTGTGGCCAGCAGGGCCAGGGAGGTGATTGTCCCCCTCTACTCCATTCTGCTGGAGTACTGCATCCAGTTCTGGAGCCCCTATGACAAGAGGGATGTGGAGATGCTGGAGCATGTCCGGAGCAGGGCCAGGAGGATGCTCAGAGGGCTGCAGCAGCTCTGCTGTGAGCACAGACTGAAAGAGTTGGGGCTGTGCAGGCTGGAGCAGAGGAGGCTCCCAGGTGACCTTCTTGTGGCCTTCCAGGATCTGAAGAGGGCTACAAAAAACTGGGGAGGGACTTTTCAGGCTGTCAGGGAGTGACAGGACTGGGGGGAATGGAGCAAAGCTGGAGGTGGGTAGGTTCAGGCTGGAGGTGAGGAGGAAGTTGTTGAGCATGAGAGTGGTGAGAGGCTGGAATGGGTTGCCCAGGGAGGTGGTTGAGGCCCCATGGCTGGAGGTGTTTCAGGCCAGGCTGGCTGAGGCTGTGTGCAGCCTGCTCCAGGGTAGGGTGTCCCTGGGCATGGCAGGGGGGTGGAACTGGCTGCTCCTTGTTGTCCCTTCCAACCCTGACTGATTCTGTGATTCTATGATTCTAATTTTACATGCATTTTCTCAGTAAGAAATGGGATGAGTGAAACTGTGGAGTGATAATCAGGATAAGGTCATCCATATAAAGATCTGCTTGGAACATGAAATTTTAAGGAGAGCCTGTACGTGTTTGTTTGAAGAAGAGCTTCAGAGTAAGAGGTGGACAAAGTGTGGGTTGAGGCTGATGTAAGGAAAAGGTTGTAATTCTACTATTAATTAGTTTCTGCATAATTAAATATTTCTCATTTTATCCAGTGGCTGTGAGCTGCCTCTGTCCTTGGCAAAGCTTGGAGCCTGATTTTATGGCTTTGACTCTTCTCTGCTGCACTGCAAGTGTATGTGAAGCAGTTTTCCTCTCCTTCACTTTGCTCCATGTGAGTGGTGCTCTGAAAGTGATGCTGGCTATTGCCTTTGTTGCAGGATGTTGGATGGTGATTAGAGAAGCAATTAATGCCTTTCAGCACACCAGTATATGGAAATAAAGAGTTGGAAACACCAGGGGAACGTCCACCTTCCACAGGCTTTGGTGATCAGCACCTTGGCAGCTCGATACTGGTTTTGTGGCTGTAGGTGATGAACAACATTGGAGTCTCTCCAGAAGTTTGTGAAAGGTGCTCCTTTCTCCTTTGTCTAGACTTTACCAGACAGCTCTAGGTGGTGTTCTAACTTTGGAAGATATTCAGACATGCCACACCCAGCTGTGAAACCCCTGTGGCCACTTTGATTTGTGGAACCCAAGGGAGGACCTGCAAGATAGCAGGCTGGGGTTTGCACCCCCTTTTAGTCAGTTTCACACAGAGATCAGTTAGCAGGAGTGGCAGAAGCACTCGAATCTTCCTCCTCATTTCATAGGACCTCTGTGAGTGTTTAAGTGTATGTAAGCAGAAAAACAGAATCACAGAATCATAGAATCAACCAGGTTGGAAGAGACCTCCAAACTCATCCAGTCCAACCTAGGTCCAGGGTGTCTTCACCTGAAATTTTGGAAGGCTTATAATGAATTAAAAACATTCTCACCAAACCAAATTACTTTCTCAATCTAAATCCCTCCCTGCCCACATGGGTTAAATGAACCCAGAATCACCAAACAAAACCAAAAACCCAGCAAAAGAATTTCCCAGCTTGCCTCATGCTCTTCAACCCTCAGCAACAGCTCAGCAGAAAAACAGTTCTGCTGCATGCTATGAACAGAAAATTTCGGCTATTTTGGACCTCAGGGAGGATAAATCCTGAAATCAAAGTGTCTTTATGGAACCCCCTAGCACCACTCCCTCTCTACTTAAAGAAAAGCTCCATCATTTATGCATCTCTGCAGATGATGTCTATGGCAATACACAGATAGCTAAAAAAGCAGTGTCTTAGAAGAAGCAGCTGATATAACTTGAGACAACTTTCACTCAGTTTTGAACAGCAGGTCTCTGGCAAAGAGCAGAGGTGGATTATAACATCCTAGAATCAGACAGTCACAGCCTGCACTAGACTCAGTGTTTGAATCATTTTAAGTGTGTAGGTCACACACAGTCCTCATACACCTAAGCGTGTGAAAGTGTAAAAGGTGCAGATGCCTACGGTAGGTCTCAGACAACTGCCACCTTTCAGATATGGAAAGCCAAAGAAAAGCTTTTGGCTAGAGAGGGGCACCTGGTCAGATCCTAAGTGTCCTTAGGAGTCAGGAAAATCAGTACAGTGTTCAAATACACATCCCGTGAGAAGCAGGTTTCAAGGATGTCTCAAAGGCATTTTGCAGGGCTCAGACTAAAAAGAGCACAATTTGTACTTCCTCTGTCTGTGTGACTTCTCAGTACACCTTCTGTTTCTTTCCCCCAGCCTTACTGTCACCACTCTCACTCTTGTTTGGGCTGAGTCTCTACGATCTCTGATAGTGGCTGGAGAGCAGCCAGGCAGAAAGAGACCTGGGGGCGCTGGTAGATAGTAGCTGGAGATCAGGCAGCAGTGCCCAGGTGGGCAGCAGAGCCAATGGCATCCTGGCCTGGCTCAGGAGCAGTGTGGGCAGCAGGACAAGGGAGGTTCTTCTGCCCCTGTGCTCAGCACTGCTCAGGTCACAGCTTGAGTGCTGTGTCCAGTTCTGGGCTCCTCAATTCAAGAGAGATGTTGAGGTGCTGGAAGGTGTCCAGAGAAGGGCAGCAAGGCTGGGGGGGGGGGCCTCTAGCACAGCCCTGTGAGGAGAGGCTGAGGGAGCTGGGGGTGTGCAGCCTGCAGAAGAGAAGGCTCAGGGCAGAGCTCATTGCTGTCTGCAGCTCCCTGAAGGGAGGTTGTAGCCAGGTGGGGTCGAGCTCTGCTGCCAGGCAAGCAGCAACAGAAGAAGGGGACACAGTGTGAAGTTGTGCCAGGGCAGGTCTAGGCTGGATGTTAGGAGGAAATTGTTGGCAGAGAGAGTGATTGGCATTGGAATGGGCTGCCCAGGGAGGTGGTGGAGTCGCCGTGGCTGGAGGTGTTGAAGCCAAGCCTGGCTGGGGCACTTAGTGCCATGGTCTGGTTGATTGGCCAGGGCTGGGTGCTAGGTTGGACTGGCTGAGCTTGGAGGTTTCTTCCAACCTGTCTAATTCTATGATTCTAAGAATGTGATGCTGTCCATCTACCTCTTTTTGCCACTGTAAGACTAGCATCATCCAGTGCTCTCTTTGGTTTTGTGAGTTGATGATGCATTGATCATGAATAACTCTTCCTGTCTCTTCTGTTTCCTCTAGACAGTCAGCTTCTTCACTTATACTCATCCCACTTAAACCATTTAAATCAAAACAGACAGGAGAATAGTTTCCTTTAATTATTATTTGTTGTTTAGCTGCACTTGTTTTACCTTTCAGTTGCCATTAATGGGTACAAAGATCAAAGCAACCCAAAAGTTAACATTGGGGCTCCCATGCCAAGCTGTGCAGTAGAGATACCGCTGGAAATGACTAACAGCAGGCTGCTGAAGTGGGTGTATGAAGCATCCAGACTATAGGTGCTCATTTAAGGGTTTGTGTTTGCAAGCAGGCTCTCTGGAAGCAACTAAATGATTTGGGAACTGGAATTCTGAAAATGAGCCTTTTTTCTTTTTCCTTTGACAGTTCCTCAGCCTCCCTCTAGTACAGTCTGAACTCCAACCTCAAATGTTAGTATCCTTAAGCACTGGTAGTATGATGAGAAATTCACATTGCTGCTTCCAGTTCAACCATTATAGAAATCAAATGTGGTTTAAAATGATATCTATATTTGATATGTGACATCAAATGTGTTAGGGCTTCATTTTGTGACTCTACTTATTTTGTTCCTGGATTATCTCCATTTCACCTTTGCAGAGATCTGCAACTCAAAGCTTAACAGGAGCTATGGACAGGCTGTCTGCAAAAAAATAGGCACAGGGCAGTTAAATCTGTACAGTTTGGGCTCCTCAATTCAAGAGAGATGTTCAAGTGCTGGAAGGTGTCCAGAGAAGGGCAGCAAGCCTGGGGAGGGGCCTNCCTGTGACAGCAGAGAAAGAGCCTCCATCAAATCTATCAGAAGTAGACATTTTTAAGGGCACATGTAAGGAAATGCACTTCTGGGTCTTCTCTGAAAGTGAAATAACAAGAGTGGAGAGGTGAAAAAAGGAGGGTGCCTCTGCGTGTGTGTGTGTGATGGTTCTAAAAGCATCCTATTACAGTTTTAATTTAGATGGGCTTTGGTGCTAATGATTCATTAGGTCATGCCCTTTAAATGCTCTTGTCTTGAAAATGCCAACATTTGAAGCAGGCTTGAATATATTTCTTGGACATCAGATCTTGCACTTGCTATTAAGACAGGCTTTTGCTTCCTCCTCCCCCCCCCCCCCCCCCCCCCCTTTCTTTTAATTTAAGAGCATCTTGCAAATGACAGAGGCTGCAGAACTTTTGCAGTTTTGCTTTCTGCCTCTGGACTGACTGGGGGAGGTAGTAACAGTGAATTAATGTCTGTGTTTCATTACATGGAGTAACACTGCAGCGATGAGATATCTGCAAGGCTTGAAAAGAGGAACATGAATTATCCTTTCATGTCCCAACTACTTACAGAACACAGAATGACTTGCAGAGGCAAGCAGGAAAAGGCTAATATGATCAGGGCTTTGCTAGCCCTTAATTTCAAGTGTTTGTGTGACAGCTTGCTGGTCTGGGCTCCTCAATTCAAGAGAGAATAACTTGAAACCAGGCTCAGAGCTGCCAGTTCACAGGTTAACCATGTATAGAAACATGGTTCTGGGCTCCTCAATTCAAGAGAGATGTTGAGGTGCTGACAGGTTGCCCAGGGAGGTGTTCAAGGCCAGGTTAGATGTAGTCTTGATTGACCTGTTCTAGTGGGGGGTGTCCCTGCCTATGACAAGGGGTTGGAACAGGCTGAGCTTTGAGGTCCCTTCCAACCCAAACCATTCTATGATTCTATCTCTCCTTCACTGAAATAAAAATAAGTATCTAGGGTGAAAGGTCATCTGGAGTGGATATTGAATAGAAAAAAAATAACCCAAAACTAACAGTGAAAAATCAAAACCTCATGAGGAAATTTCAGTCAAGGTCTGGATCTGGAATAATAGCCCAAGCGGCTTAGGCTGCTTGCAGGAGACACTTCCCATCACTTCTCTACATTCTTTAACTGTGATTGTAATTTAAGATGTGATCTCTTAAGCTGCTCTTCAGGAGGTTGGCTGCCAAGACCACCTGTCAAACTGAAAGCTTAAATGGCATTGATAAAAAAAAATGAGGCAGAGTGGTAGGAAAATCATTTCCCTCTGCCTCAACGAACAAGGGGGGATTAAAGAGAAAGAGACCTTTTTGTTTCAGGTGACAAATACAGAGCCGCAGTTGTGTTGTTGAACATTAGGAAAGCAGATGAGCTTACTGAAAAGTGAAGGGTGTTTGACATGCAAAAGGAAATCAAAATGCATAATCAGAGAAATTAATCCCAAAGCCTGAACCAGAAGGATATTTTAAAGGGTCAGGGCTGATTTTGCTGTAATGAAGAAATTATTCCAATGCAACTTTTTCTTCTGATTGTGGTTCTACATTGTCCAAATGTAAACAAGATCTCAGGGGACTTTTGTGCATCTCTGTTTCATAGAACCATAGAATCACAGAATCAGACAGGTTGGAAGAGACCTCCAAGCTCATCCAGCCCAACCTAGCACCCAGCCCTAGACAATCAACCAGACCATGGCACTAAGTGCTCCAGCCAGGCTTGGCTTCAACACCTCCAGCCACGGCGACTCCACCACCTCCCTGGGCAGCCCATTCCAATGCCAATCACTCTCTCTGCCAACAACTTCCTCCTAACATCCAGCCTAGACCTGCCCTGGCACAGCTTGAGGCTGTGTCCCCTTCTTCTGTTGCTGGCTGCCTGGCAGCAGAGCCCAACCCCACCTGGCTACAGCCTCCCTTCAGGGAGCTGCAGACAGCAATGAGGTCTGCCCTGAGCCTCCTCTTCTGCAGGCTGCACACCCCCAGCTCCCTCAGCCTCTCCTCACAGGGCTGTGCTCCAGGCCCCTCCCCAGCCCTGCTGCCCTTCTCTGGACACCTTCCAGCACCTCAACATCTCTCTTGAATTGAGGAGCCCAGAGCCATATTTCTGTATGTGTTTAACCTGTGAACTGGCAACTCTGAGCCTGATTTCAAGTTATTCTGATTTGTTTATGGCATAGGAATGAGTTTTTGTTGGGAAGAGGTTTGGAGGCTTTAGGATCAAATTTTCAGCCACAATTTTCCTGATGAAACATTCTGATTCTTCCTCTGTGCTAACATTTTATGAGCATTTATCCTTAAAACATCTTGCTGAAGTCCTTGCAGAATGAGTTTATAAGGACTGGCTTTGCCGCCAAAGACATGCTAAGGAAGTTCAAACAAAAGTTTCCAAACAGATTTATCCTTTGCTTGTTCATCTTCTGCCCTTACTGTGACACTTACAAATCAAAAAGTACACAGGAGTTAATGTCTTTTAGTTCTCTCTTTGGTAGAGTATGATATTAGGGTTGAATGCTGGCAGCTGCTGGCTTTTCCTTTTAATCTCTTAATGAACACCATGCTGCCTGCCTGCTTTTCTTCCTCTCTTTTCATTCTCTTCTGCTTCCCTTCCTTTGTACCCCCAAATATTTTCTTCTCCTTGTTCCATCCTGTCCTTATTTTCGTTGGTGCATTAGTATTGAGTAAGAACAGGTAGAACAATGGTGGTGAGGAGTAGACCTTCTGGCTGGCTCCTGCAGATAATGATTCTTCTCTAGGCTTGGTTACTCTTCACAGAATTCCATTCCAAGAGTAAATTTTGAAACTTCTGTGGTGCTTAGACTTTGGGAAACCTACCTGGAGGGTGTATTTAGGAGACTCTGTAGAGGATGCCTGAGTCAGGAGCAGTGTGGGCAGCAGGACAAGGGAGGTTCTTCTGCCCCTGTGCCCAGCACTGCTCAGGCCACAGCTTGAGTGCTGTGTCCAGTTCTGGGCTCCTGAATTGAAGAGAGATGTTGAGGTGCTGGAAGGTGTCCAGAGAAGGGCAGCAAGGCTGGAGAGGGGCCTGGAGCAGAGCCCTGTGAGGAGAGGCTGAGGGAGCTGGGGGTGTGCAGCCTGCAGAAGAGGAGGCTCAGGGCAGAGCTCATTGCTGTCTACAACTACCTGAAGGGAGGCTGTAGCCAGGTGGGGTTGATCTCTTCTGCCAGGCAAGCAGCAACAGAAGAAGGGGACACAGTGTGAAGTTGTGCCAGGGCAGGTCTAGGCTGGATGTTAGGAGGAAGTTGTTGGCAGAAAGAGTGATTGGCATTGGAATGGGCTGCCCAGGGAGGTGGTGGAGTTGCCATCCCTGGAGGTGTTGAAGCCAAGCCTGGCTGGGGCCCTTAGTGCCATGGTCTGGTTGATTGGCCAGGGCTGGGTGCTAGGTTGGACTGGCTGAGCTTGGAGGTCTCTTCCAACCTGCTTGATTCTGTGATTCTATTTCCTTTTTAAAAGTGGAGCAAACCTGGATATATCTGAAGACCAAACACTTTTCAGCTGGTTAAAAGTGCAGGAAGCTTTCAAAACCAGCAACCCACATTAAAAACATCATTCACAGGTTCACACAGTGCTGTGGCAGTCTGGTTTAGTTAAAACAATGTTGGTTCATTGACAGTAAGGTCTCCTGTGACATTAGTACACCTCTTGCAAGGCCTTTTCTTTCATTGGAGATCTTGCTATGAAATACAGGAGATGCTCCATGGTGTTCCTATGGGAGTGGTAGCTGACTGCAAGGGTGCTTTAGGTACTTGGAGTTTTGCTGTCTTAAATAGCTGGAGTTACTTTCCAGAGCTCAGAAAATGCACGGAATGGTCTTTGCATTCATTTTACACTGCAGGGAGCTGCATATTTGGAGGTTTAGATGCAATCATTGCATGCACTGTAACTATAATGTTTGCATAATGCAGAACTGTGAAGTATCTAACCATGAGAAGCAAAGAAGTCCATTAACATGCTTCTCCAAATCAGGGAATAGAACTCACTAATGGAAGTGGTTTAGAGCCACTTCTTTAAAGACATTTTGTGACATTTAAATGACATTATGAGTGCAGAAGCACAGAAACCTTCCGGTTAGAAAAAGCCTCTTCGGCTCACCAAGTCCAACCTAGAACCCTACTCTGCAAGGTTCAGCCTAAACCATATCCCCAAGCACCACATCCAAACGACTTTCAAACACATCCAGAGTTGGTGACTCCACCACCTTCCTGAGCAGCTCATTCCAGTGCCTGAACACTCTTGCTGGGAAAAAAAATGTTTCCTGATGTGCAGTCTAAATCTACCCAGTTGCAGCTTGAGGCCATTCCCTCTTGTTCTATCACTATTTGCCTGTGAGAAGAGCCCAGCAGCAGCCTCTCCACAACATCCTCTCAGGTAGCTGCAGACAGCAATGAGGTCTCCCCTCAGCCTCCTCTTTTTCACACTAACCATCCCCAGGTCCCTCAGTCGCTCCTGATAAGATTTATTCTCCAAGCCCTTTCCCAGCTTCGTTGCCTGCCTTTGGACCCGCTCCAGCACCTCCACATCCCTCTTGTAATGAGGTGCCCAAAACTGAACACAATACTTGAGGTGTGGCCTCACCAGGGCAGAGTCCAAGAGCCCTTCAAGACCATTGAGTCCAATCATCAGTTTCACACTGTCAAGTCCTTGACTAAACCAAAGCCTCAGCACAACATCTCATCACTAGGAATCGCTCTGGTTGGAAAGGACCAGCAGGATCATCCAGTCCTACCTTCATCCCAGTGTCCTTCATCACTAGACCACAGCCTCAAGCACCACAGCCACTCTCCTTTTAAACACCTCCAGGGATGGCGACTCCAGCACCTCCCTGGGCAGCCTGTTCCAGTGCCTGACCACTCACTCAGTGAAGAACTTCCTCTGGAAGAAAAATCACCTCCCTATCCCTGCTGGACACAGCATTTCTAATCCAAGCCAGGATGCCATTGGCTGTCTTTGCCAGCTGGGCACACTGCTGGCTCATATTGAGGGTGATCATGGAGTTAGTAATCCAAGTTAGTAATCATTGGAAAGTGAATCCTTTGTGGTCATTCAAGCGAGATTCTCTGAGATCACAAAGTGTTGACCTGTGGTCACTGATTTCAGTGAGAACAGAGTCAGGCTGCTGTCAACAACGGGATCTGTGTTTTCAAACACCTGGAATGGTCTAGAACTAGTGCCAGCTCAGTAGCAGTGCACTCTTGGCTTTTACATTTCCATGATGCCCCCATCAGGTACAGCACGCAATCGAGTCACTGCTGAACAGTGGTTCCTAGCATATGGCCAGTCTCAGGAGGTAACTCAACCATTAGTAATTAGCATGTTTTGTCACTGTGTTGTTTTCAGAGTGTACAGTTTAATTAAAACAGGTAGCAGTGAACCACTCATCTGTTTCAACTCCAGAAAGATAGCTCAGGATTCAGGCTGGCTGGGGTTGATGATGGCATGCATGTCTTTGACAAGCTTAGCCAGCAAACATTTCAGAAGTAAACTTAGTTTACTTACCAAGTCCCTGTGACATTGAATGAATTAGCTAGAGGGGTTTTTTACAGCTTCCCAGCTACCAAAAGTGTTCTTGCATAAGCCAGTAGCTGGGGATGTCACTACCTCTCAGTATCACTATGTCAATATGATATCTCAGTATCACTATGTCAATCTGTCAAGAATATTTAACCTATAGCAAAGTGAATTTGTTACCTTGTGATATGGCTGCAAGTTTGCACTGCTTTCTTGGTTATTGGACCTATAGCAAAGTGAATTTGTTACCTTGTGATATGGCTGGAAGTTTGCACTGCTTTCTTGGTTACTGGACCTATAGCAAAGTGAATTTGTTACCTTGTGATTTGGCTGGAAGTTTGCACTGCTTTCTTGGTTATTGGACCTATAGCAAAGTGAATTTGTTAGCTTGTGATATGGCTGGAAGTTTGCTCTGCTTTCTTGATCATTAGACCTATAGCAAAGTGAATTTGTTACCTTGTGATATGGCTGGAAGTTTGCACTGCTTTCTTGGTTACTGGACCTATAGCAAAGTGAATTTGTTAGCTTGTGATATGGCTGGAAGTTTGCTCTGCTTTCTTGATCATTAGACCTATAGCAAAGTGAATTTGTTACCTTGTGATATGGCTGGAAGTTTGCTCTGCTTTCTTGGTTATTGAAAATTAATTGGTTCTGTGACTTGGCTACTTACAGGCTCGTAGAATGGTTTAGGTTGGAAGGGAGCTCAAAGCTCAGCCAGTTCTAACCCCCTGCCATAGGCAGGGACACCTCCCACTAGAACAGGTTGCTCAAGATCTTTGATCACATTGGGTGATTCTGTGCTCCACAGCCTCCCTGGGCAACCTCTGCCAGGGTCTCACCACCCTCACTGCAAAGAACTTCTTCCTAACATCCGGTTTCAATCACTCCTCTGCCAGTTCAAACCCATTCCTCCTCATCCTGTCATTACAAGACCTTGTCAATAGTCCCTCCCCAGCCTTCCTGTAGCCTACTTCAGCTACTTGAAGGTCACTCCAAGATCTCCTCCAAGCCTTCTCCTCTCCAGGCTGCAGAGCCCCAACTCTTGTAGCCTGTCCTCAGAGCAGAGCTGCTGCAGCCCTCTGAGCATCTTTGTGGCCATCTTTGTTGCAGACAGCAATGAGGTCTGCCCTGAGCCTCCTCTTCTGCAGGCTGCACACCCCCAGCTCCCTCAGCCTCTCCTCACAGGGCTGTGCTCCAAATCCCCCCCAGCCTTTCTGCCCTTCTCTGGGCACCTTATACAGCCAGAGGTTTTCACGCTGATGCTTTTACACCTACATATGTGAAGGCATTTCTGAGTAAAATCGAGGGGAGTACATGCCAAGGAAAAAACAGAGCCATGTGAAGTGTACAGTGTTTAGGTGGTGTTGTTTTTTTCAGTTTAGGGGAGTGCTGGGGAGAGTATTCTCAGCAGACCAGGATTGCCGAGATGAAATTTACCAGCAGTGTAAATAACTATTCCCAGCACAACATTAGACCTGGTATTTAATGTCATAACACAATCACTGCTTTTTTTCCTTCTCATGTGTGTGTGTGTGGACATTTTATTTTCCCATATCATGAACTTCTAAGGCTTGATTTTGTCAGAAGAGCATCCACAGTTCCAGATGAAATTAGTGGGAATGCAGGGGGACAACGTTTCTGGAAACTGGGCTCCTTTCTGTTCTCCTCTTCCGCAGGCTGCACCCCCCCAGCTCCCTCAGCCTCTCCTCACAGGGCTGTGCTCCAGGCCCCTCACCAGCTTTGCTGCCCTTCTCTGGACACCTTCCAGCACCTCAACATCTCTCTTGAATTGAGTAGCTCAGAACTGGACACAGCACTCAAGATGGGCTGACCAGTGCTGAGCACAGAGGAAGAATAATCTCCCTTGTCCTGCT
>WAAF01019750.1:3324-29068 GCA_013400475.1 Tricholaema leucomelas
GGGGGGAAGGGAAAGATAAAGAGGGTGATGGAGAAGAGAAGAATGAACAGGGAAGGAAAAGAGCTGTGATCATATTACCCTCAGTCGCAGATCGGGGGGAGAGAGAGAGGAGGGTGCATGGCCCGGGGATGATCTTCTGTGGAGTTCGTCAGGGGTTCTTCTGGTGGAGGTGCACTTGGTCTGCTGGAAGTGCCACTGGTGGTCCGGTGAGAGTGCCTCACCTTTGGCAGGCATTCCTCCTGCCTTTTATACAGTTTTCTGCAGCTCCCCAGGAAATCTTCCTGTGTACTCTCATGCATTCACAGGAGTCCAGTGCCACCAGGGAGAGAGCCTCCACCCCCTCCCTGGCTGTACCTGTCCATACCCTGAATACACACAGGCCTTTTCCCTTCGGGGTAGCTGAGATAAGATGTAGGCATACTGGACATCCCAGCCAGGCTGAGGTCCAGGAGTTTCAAAGGCATTGTCTGTTGATTTGCATCCCTGAGCTTTAGGCCAAGCACCTACTCTGAGTCCCAGAAGGTAACAAAGGCAATCTTTATCTTTGTTGATTAGGGAGAGAGATGCAATCTTTATCTTTGTTGATGAACAAGAGAGAGGCTTTAGACTGTCACAACATCACACAGAGAAATTCATCCTAGAGAAGGCCAATAGATTTGTTAGAGTAGGGAAGGAATGTGTTTTTATTTGTTATTGTTGCTTACAAGTCTTTGGTGGATGCTAGCTTCTGTCTGGCCTGCTTTTGGCAGTGAGCAGAAGTCTTGCTCAGATGGCTGTGGAATTGAAATGTGTACAGGGATATGGCTGTTGTTAACATTATTGACATCAAGCACGCTTATGATTGTAACCCATAAGCATGAACAAACAACAGGGTGTGCATGAATGGGATGATAGCTGCATTATCCTGACACTATGCTAGAAGCTTTAACCATGCTTGATGGCTAGCTTTAATCACGCTTAATGAATTAGGTATTTCACCAGCTTTCAGCAATTCTCTTCAGTGAGACAGACAAGTGCAAAATAGAGCTGCAGTAGACTTTTTGCTTTTGGCTCAAGGGCAGCGTTGTGAAGATTTTGAAGGTATGTGTTTATGAACCTGTTGGACCATCCTGTATCCATCCACAAACAGTTAAGAATCCTTGACAACATGAGCAGCTTTACTGTTCTAAAAACAGGATTGTACAGATGGCTACAGGGGCTGCGATTGACAGGTTGGAACGGTGGTCTGATGAGCAAGCAGTTATGATTTTACTAACACTTATAATCTGTATACTGATATTGTGTTGTTTATAGACATGTATAGTGGCTTTATTATTGAAAGTTGTAAAACAAGTCTGGATTGCTCAAACAAAAAGGGGGGGGTTGTAGAGGAATTTCTTAAGGAGAATAGACATGTGAGCAATCCTACCTTCTTGGCTGATTATTAAGAGTTGCTATGAATTCTGCAAAGAGATAATGAAGAGTTGACCTATGTGATAATAAGAAAGCAGACTGAGCATTCTGACCTTGGTTCCCACAGCTTCAGGATGCCTTGTGTGGAGGAGAAGAGTTAAGTGGGCATCTGGTTAATGAGAAAAACTAGGTGTGATGTATGTAAAAGACTGGGTTGTTCTTGCCTAGGTTACGCTAATGCATAGGTGTGTGCTCTATGCTCAAGACTATATAAATGGAATCAGAATGAACAATAAAAGTCTCTGCTGGGGTTCACGTTGAATCTTGTGGAGTCCACGTGGCGTTGCTGTGATCACATTGGTCTGTGCAGCTTTATGTGTGAACTCCCACACCAGGATAAGTTTATGTGAATGTGGTGTAGTTGTGTGTCTTGGGTTTGCCTGGGATAGGGCAAATTTGGACAAGAAGCTGGGAGGGGCCATATCCACACTTGTCAAGCAAGCCAACCAGTAGGGTATTTGATACCATACTGATGTCACACCACTATATAAAAAGAAGGCTACCCAGGGCAAGGGCAGGGGTTTTGAGTGCAACAGTACAAGGCAAATGGTGAGCATTATGTTGTACATCAGTTGCCTTATGTATTATTTTATTAATATTATTGTTAGTACTGTTGTTTCTTCTCTCTTCTTGCTGTTCTATTAAACTCTTTTTATCTCAACCCACAAGGTTTTTCCTTTTTCTCCTGATTCTCCTCATCCCACTGGAGGAGGGAGGAAGAGTGAGGACTCAGCTGCATGGTGCTCAGTCACCAGTTGGGCCTAAAACATGACTGTCCTCCTAACTACTTTCTTATTTTAAGGCTTAAATCTTGTTAGTCTTATGGCCTCAGCATTTTTGAGGCAGAAATCACAACAGCATTGTATGACTAATCTTACAAATATCCAGCTGCTGGTCTAAAGGAAATATAACTTCCGCTTTTTTGTCACTAGGTTTATACTCTCTAGAAAACTGATGATAATTTGCATGTCAATGTTGATGTAATTATTACTGCTCAAAGAAAAACCATAGATTACAGAACTGTTTGAATGCAGGTGGTATTGTTGGTTGGGCCTGGCTAGACAAAGATTGAGAAAGTTATTCCTGCAGCTTAAGAGTGTGCAGGAGGTGGACCATCTCATTCTGCAGGATGGATGCCATAGTTTCTGCATTCAGTCTAAGCTATGTGTTGCAATTTGCTGACCATAGGTCTTAGTGACCTATAAACGCACTCCACTGTCTCCTTACTCCATACATCACAGTTCCTAGTGAGAAGAGTTTAGAACTGATCAGTCAACTTTTCTTTTTGACTTCTTTGTGTTGTTTAAGGTGAGAGGAATAAAACTTGCGGAATATGCTCGTAATACAATGTATACACTGCCGAAATTAATTACTAATCTTCTCAGTTTTATTACAGCCTCGACCCAAACATCCACTTCAGAAAGATTACATTCTTTTGTGCTCCTGGTCTTCATTGTGGTTTGTTAATTTCCTATAACCCCATTTTGAAGGAAATCCATGCAGCCTAGATAGTCCAGGGACTTCTATAGTGTACTTTTCTGCCTATAACCACTTCCACCTCATAAAACTGGATATTTGACTTTTTTTAATCAAGGTGTTGTTCTAACTGGTTTTAGAGCTCATTGAAATAGTACATTATATGGTTCTCTGTATGCATCAACCTTTTGTTGCTGATAAAGTAATCATAAAGGTAGCAAAGATAGTATACTTTAAGGAGAAATCCCTTGTAGGCAAAACCTGGAAATATCCCACTTGTATTTGATGGTCTTTGCAATCATAAGATGCTCAAAGTCAGAACAATGAACATGTTAAATCTTATCAGCAGTTAAAAAGGTGTCCCACTAGATGGGGTTATAATTTCAAAGGAAGAGTTTTCTAATTTGGTTTGAGGATAAGCAGTTTTTTACCTCGTATTTTTTTCAAGTTGCCTACATAATTCTCTGCATTAGAATATATTATCTCTACTGTTTTGACCATTCTTACATTTAGCGCAAGCTATTGTAAGTTTACCTCAGTAAATTATTGATGTATTTGGGGCACTGTTACCACTGTTCATAGAATTCAGTTGCTGAAAATCTATTGCATAACTCTTTGTTTTCTTTATTCTCTGTCCTTTGCACTCCTACAGTACCATTTTATATGCTACTATAGAGCAGTTGCAGAAAAAAAAAACTCTGTCACAAATCATCTGAATTTGAAATTAGTAACATCCTTTGTGCAAAGAGCTGTTCAAAACAGAGGTTTTACTTGTTTATTCACTTTTATGAAGGAATATTGGTTAGCTTACTGTCTGGGTTCTAATTTAAATTCCCAGAGACTCTAATAAATTTTGCTAAAACCAGTGACAATTTTTGTAGAGTGTCCTTCCCTCTCCCCCCTTCTTCCCCAAAGAAAGGAATTAAAAGTAGAGAGGAAAGGTAAGCACACCCAAATAAATCAATCTCACTAGATTTGGAAGTTAAAAAGAAAAGTTCAACAATAACTTAAAAGGGTATCAAAGGTAGAGAGGTTACAGAGGTGTAGGGAAGGGGAAAATAACAAATACCAAAAGGTATAAATGCAACCCAAGTTTGTGATGGTGATGTGTGCAGAGAGAGAGATGCGGAGTGGTCCAGAGGGCACGAGGAACAGGAAGTCCCCCTGCTTTTATGGGACAGGAAGGGGGGAGTGGGCTAACCATCACCTGGTGGTGTTCATACCCACCCCTGGGGAGGGGTCAAGACCAGTGTCAAGTTCAGGGACACTCCTCCTGGAGTGTTAACCGTATACACTTAGGGATGCCCTATAGCTAAATTCAATTTCTCCTGAAGGCAAATATTACATAATTAAATTGATTGTAAGTAATAATTATGCTTCCCTGTCCAGCAATGCAGCTGCAGTAGAAGCTCAATCATCATGGGAAGGAAGGATGGTAATCTAGGATCTCAAAAACGTGTTCTTCCTTGGTGGTAGATAATGCATCCCTTACTAGAAGCATCCATGTCACAAGAGGTAGCATGTGCTGTTTTCCAAATAAAAATATGTTATTCCAGTAATACTAAAATGAAATTGTTATGGAAAAATAATGTAAGTATAGAATGCAAATTACTTGTATAACATTCTTGTTCATCAACAGTCACACACTGAGGCACTTCACAAGGATACCACAGGGAGGGCATATTGCTTTTGACAGAAAAGTGCATACACAGTGGTTAGAGCATTTTCTTAATTCTATACACAAAAGTAGTAAAGGTCAAAATTAGGTATTGCATCAAGTGATACAGAGTATCATTGTTGGTGAGCTGTGTATCACATAAAAACATACAGCAAAACCTAGTGACAAAAAATTGGAACATTAGCCCATTACATAATTTTCAGCTGCCTCTGTTGTAAATTACCATGATTGATGACTTGCAACTGCTCAAGTTAACTCACTTAAAAGAAATTGTGTAAGGCTGTGATGCACAACCACAGGATGTGGGTAATTTTCCACATTTGATGAACAGTTATGAAAACAAATTTCAATTTGATTTGTCTTTTATTTGTGTCTACCTATAAGAGTGATATACCTGAGTACTCAAAAATTTGTAAAGATCTCGCCCATATTTAACTGTGCAGTGATGAAGATGTGATTTCCATCATTTCCATATTAGTACCTGCCAAGTAGATCAGATGCAAATATGATCTACTTGTCAGGAGCCAATCCCTATGAGGAGAGAGCTGGACCACAAGCCCTTTAAGGAGAGGGTGAAGGAACTGGGTTTGTTTAGCCTGGAGAAGAGGAGGCTCAAGCGTGGCCTCAGCGATGTCTGCAACTACCTAAAGGGTTGTTGTAGCCATGTGGGGGTTGGTCTCTTCTCCCAGACAACCAGCAACAGAATGAAGTGACACAATCTCAGGTTGTGCCATGGGAGTGTCAAAGTCTGGAGAACAGAGGTTAACAATATCTCTGTCCAGAGGAGCAAGATCTGTTCTTATATATTTCCATGTTGTGAAATTAAGGTGCAAGCAAGACCATGTATCACCACAAAACTATTTATTAAAGGATAAAGTTGAACAAAACAGAGGGAGAGAGAGAATGGCAGAGAGAGGGAGAGGGAACAATGGGAGAAAAGAGAAGAGCAGGGAAAGAAAAGAGATTATATTACTATCAACTAGAGATGGGAGGAGAGAGGGACATGTGTGTGGCCCAGGGATGTTCTTCCAGGAGTTCTGGAGTTGTTCTGCAGAAGCTGTTCCTCAAATTCTTCTGATGGAGGTGTTCTGGTGGATGTGGTCTTCAAATTCTTCTTCCTGGTGGGCCTTGCTCAGGTCTTTTTATACAGTTTCTTTTAGATTGATGTCCAGGTGCAGCTCCCCAGGGAATCTTCCTTTGTATTCTCATGCATTTGCAGGGGTCCAGTGGTGAAACCAGGGAGGGTCTCCACCCCCTCCCTGCGCAGATTACCTGTCCGTACCCCAAATACCTTCCATAAGCCTTTTCTGGCTGAGGTAAGATGTACATATCCTGGACATTCAAGCTGGGCTGAGTCCAGGAAGGCCACAAAGGTGCTGTATTTACATCCCTGAGCATGAGACCAGGAACCTGGCAAGGCCACAAAGACAATCTTTGTCTTTGTTGATTTGAACAAGGGAGAGATGATTTAGACTCACAGGGAGGTATAGGCTCAATATTAGGAGGAAGTTCTTCACAGAAAGAGTGATTTGCCATTGGAATGTGCTGCCCAGGGTGTCCCAGGTTGAGGCTGTATGGTTAAAAAAAATGTTCTGGGGACTAGAACATTGTTGTTCAATCCCATAATTCTGCTATCTTGGTATAAGCTCACAACAAGGTCAGTTCATTCTCCTTTCCTCCTCCTCCTGCCCTGGGTGTGTGGCAGGAGCCAATCTATCAGGAACATGTAAGCAGTANTTGGCTGATTCTATGATTCTGTTTTTCTATGACAGTCAGTTCTCATTCTGGAGCAAACGTAATTCACTGTGAACTGAAAAAGGTTTTATGCACACTTTACCTTCATTTTTTATAGGAACACATCCAGAGTTTCTGCTTAAAGTAGTCTTGGGGTGCTTCTTTACAAAGTGCTTTAATATTAAGTACATGAAAATACTATATCTAATTTGAATAAACTTAATTGAATGTCCTTTTTAAAACTGCACAGATTGCTAAAAAGCAGCAGTAGTTATCACTGAGTTGTTTAGTCAGAGAAGACCTGGAAGGTCAGCATGAAGATCTATTTAAA
Source organism: Tricholaema leucomelas (assembly GCA_013400475.1). Lineage (NCBI taxonomy): Eukaryota > Metazoa > Chordata > Aves > Piciformes > Lybiidae > Tricholaema lacrymosa > Tricholaema leucomelas. The sequence continues at coordinate 9,996 of WAAF01019750.1, forward strand.
AAACAACCAGTTGGCTTGTATGCTTTTCTCAGCTGCTCTATGGGAAATTACCTCATAGCAGGGAAAAGGACTAGGGAAAAGTCAGCTGAACATTAATATATTCCCCAGTGGTATTACATATTTCAACTTCTGTATTAATTACAGGACAGTTGTTCAACATAACAACTCTGTATTGCGAAATGTAGCACACACAATAACTCTGCTTAATGTTGATTAGAGACACATGACTGTCTGGTCAGCAACTTGACAGAAATACATCTAATTCCTTCTAAATGCAAGAATCATAGGACAGTTTGAGTTGGAAGGGATCTTTGAAGGTAGTCTAGTCCAACCTCCCCACAGTGACAAGGGACACCTTTAACTAGATCATGTCCTTCAGAGGCCAGATTGACCTGACCTTAAATATTTCCAGGAACACAGCATCTACCAACGCTAAAGACAATCTGTTTGGTGTCTCACCACCCTCAACAAGATTCTGCCTTATATCTATTCTAAGTCTACCCTCATTTACTTTAAAACCATTACCCCTTGTCCTATAGCAACAACCTCTACTAAGAATCTGCCCCCATATTTCTTAAAAGCCACTTTTAATTACCAAAAGGCTTCAATAAAATCATCCCAGAGCTTTATCTTCTCCAGACTGAACAATCCCAGGTCTCACAGCATTTCTTTATAGGAGAGGTGTTCCACCCCTCTAATAATTTTTATGGCTTTTTTCTGGGCCCATTGCAACAGATTCCTCTCTTTCCTGTAATGAGCACTCCAGAGCAGAACAAAGTACTTGTCCTTGGTGGCAAGTGTTGAATAGCCTTGCTGGTTGTCTTGAATCACCACTCTATCTTCCATGTGCCTTAGCATAGCTTCTAGGAGGAACTGTGCCATGATCATGCTCCCTCAAACCCCGCCTTGCAGTCCATCCACTGGTGAGTTGTAGGAAGAGAGGTTGCCAGTGAAGGCTAAAGCAATAGAGTTGTTGAGTATGCTAGCTTTCTTCTTGTCCATTGTTACCAGTTTAGCAGTCATATTCATCATAGGGGATGTATTTTCTTTGACCTTCCATTTCTGGTTGACATATTTATTGCCTTCTTACATCCTGCTTACTACCTTCTTACGTCCTACTTACTTAGGTCCTTATTACCATTCTTTACATACCTTGGCAAGTCGAGCACCAACTGTGCCATGGCCTTTCTTACTTCATCCCTGCACCATCAGGCAGAATCCCTATACTCTTCTCAAGATACTTGTCCCTGATTGAGCTGCCTATATGGTTCCTTTTTGTCCTTTAGTTTGACCAGCAGGTCTTGACTCAGCCATGCCAGTAGATCAAATCTGTGGAAAGCTTCCTTAAAGGTCTGACAGCTCTGTTCTTCTCCCTTCTCCCTGAGGGCAGTTTCCCAGTGCTTCCTATTGGTGGATTCCATGAACAGCTGGAAGGTTGCTTTCCTAAAATTTGAGGTACTAACTTTACTCTTCACCTGACCCTTATCCTTCAGGAGCTGCGAACTCCACCAGTACAAGAACAAGAAATCCCTCCATCTGGGATTCAAGAGAGGAGTGGAAATTCAGGAATACTTTGTATGTGAGTGAAAATGCACTTTGCTGTGGAAGAGTAACTATTCCATCTTTTATTGTGTTACCTTTTCACAGAACCAGAGAACCACAGAATTAGCCAGGTTGGAAAAGACCTTTGAGATCATTGAGTCCAATCTTATCACCTAACCCTTCTAATTAACTAAACCATGGCACTAAGTGCCTCATCCAGCCTCCTCTCAGACACCTCCAGGGATAATAACTCCACCACCTCCCCAGGCAGCCCATTCCAATGGGCAATCACTCCTTCTGTGAAGAACTTCCTAACATGCAACCTAAACCTGCCCTTGCACAGTTTGAATCTGTGTCCTCTTGTTCCATCACTGATTGCCTGGAAGAAGAGACCAATTCCTGCCTAGCTACAACCTCCTTTCAGGTAGTTGCAGAGCAATAATATCTCCCCTGAGCCTCCTCTTCTGCAGGCTGAACAACCCCAGTTCCCTCAGTTGCTTCTCATAGGGCTTGTGCTCCAGCCCCCTCACCAGCCTTGTTGCCCTTCTCTGGACATGTTCAAGCACCTCAACATCTCCTTAAACTGAGGGGCTCAGAAATGGACACAGTACTCAAGATGTGGCCTAACCAGCACTGAGTACAGGAGTAAAATTACTTCCCTGGTCCTGCTAGTCACACTGGCCAGACAAATCTCTACAAGCCTGTATTACAGAAGAATCAAAAGCAGTTATGGATAGACTTTATTAAGACCACAGACAGGAGCAGAAATATACTTCTGCATACGTGTACATTATGATAGAATCATAGATTGGTCTGAGTTGGAAGAGACCTCCAAAGGTCACCTAGTCAAACCCTCTCTGCAGGAAGCAGAGACACAGGGGTGAGGCTTGACAGGTGCTCCATATGGTGTTTAGTGTTTATGCATTAGATCAGGGAGCCCCATTTTTAACGTCTTTTAAATAGAAAATTCTATTTCCTACCTAACCTAGTCTCTTATTCTACCTCAAAATCTAAATATGACAGTGAAAAATGCCTAATTTTAATGCAGTCACAAATTAAATTTCAACTGGGAATACTGGGGTCATAGAAAATAAGTAAGAGACAAGTTAGATCTTTTTTAATTGTGCAAAGCTGTTTTATCATTTCATTTTTAAATGTAATTATTATTTAATTTTTTTTCCCTTTTTTTAAAAAGATAACCACATTTAACACTGGAGCATCTCCTGTACTAGTTACTTCAGAAGACATGGAATATTTTCATAGTTATTGATTTGTCAGAAGACGAAATAAAAAAAATTATTTTCCTTAATCGGTGTAGAATTTTCAAGGTCTTTAACCCTCTCAAACCTGACAATTCTTTGCTCAAGTACTTTTACAATTACTTCTAACAGTTTGGAAATACTTTTTGCCTGAAGGAGCTCTGTAGCAGGGAATTCTGGTGCTTAACTGTTTTACAAAAATCGTGCTCTATAAGTCCACATTCATACTTGAAAAATGCAGAGATTTAAGAATATCAGAAATTATTTGCTGATACATTTGGTGAGACAGAATACCTGTGTAATAAGGGCTGTTTCTGCACTGTCCAGCAAGACATGTGTTAGCAAGCATGCAAGCCAAAATTGTAAAATCTGTTTATCTAAAAGTGATCACCTTAAAGTGAGGGGCTAGAGTATTAGATATATTGGGCAACTACAGCTTTCTTTGATATCACTAGTGAAAAATAAAAGTCAATGCCTTTCATCACAGTAAACACCAAGGAGTACCACAGATTCTCATGACCTGTTGAGACAAGGGTAATTGTGGTAAATAAAACCTAACAACCTAATTTTAGGCATAAAGGATTGAAACAAACAAATAAACAAAACCCACAAACTGTCTTTAAATTAAAGATCTAGAATCCTCACCATCCTTTTATTGATGTAATTAAGCTGGTTGTTATTTTCTGCATAATCACATATCAATTCATTAAACATAAGATGCAGGGGTTAGCTGAATATTCCCATTGCTATGAAACATATTGATTCAAATCTATATTCTCTGCAAAGTCTGTGGGACAACAGTGAAAATAATCTTGTTATTATGGTTTGAAGTGAGTGATCTGTCAGGAGGATTAAGGGAAACAAGACACCTATTCATAACTCAGAGTGGTATATGCTTTTGAGTCCCAAGAGGGATGTTAGAATTGATGAAAATACATAAATAGGCAGTATGGGAAATCTTGCTGGCCGCAGCAGTGCTTAAAAAAATCTTGAACCACTGTTTAAAAGTCCAGAAACTCATTTAGCTGATTTCCAATGGGAAATACACTAGAGGAAAGTTTCGCAAGGTTCTTGTGTCTTCAGTTACCCCATAAAGAAATAATGTGTTCAGCAGTGCTTTGGGCATGCTGTAAGGTCGACATTGATGCCGTATTTCCAAGGCACTCACACATCTATCACTGTCCTAGGCTTTGCATATGTTTACATCCTGGGACCAATTGATAATCAAAAGAAAAGAAACATTGTTGTGAAAATATTATCAAAGTATGACCTCATCAAGTGAGATCCAGGTTACAACAAATAAGGGACACTTTTAATTACTGTTGTTCTGTATTTTAAAATTATTTCTACTATATACAGATAGCATATCAGCTGTGTTCTTTATGGGGTTTAGTAGTACAAATGCATGATTAAAAGCAAAAAAACAAACAGAAAAACAGACACACAACCCTCTACCCCTTCTCCCTCCATCACCCCATTCCCCTAACAAAAAAAAAACAAACAAAAAAAACCAAACCTTTGCATGAAATAGCATGTCAGTTACATGTGCCAGCCCTAGAATCTCAAATGCAAGAGTTCAGATTTAAAAACAGCAGAAGAGAAAAAAAAAACAACATGGTGTTTGACTTTTATCAACACCAATCTTACTTCATTTAAACTAAGGCTCTGATTATTTCCAACAGTTTGCAGCAGCTTGTGTAACTTAATCAGTTAAATAAAGAATATGGGAAGGTCAATATAGAGTAAAGAAAAAGATGAAGGCAGAACTTACTTAAACCTCAATATGCTCAAAAAGCAAAATGCTGTATATTAAAAAATTCAGTATATGTAAGTGTATATCAGATATTATCGCTAGAGAAATTTCAGCTAGCATTGCCCTTATCCACTTACATCTATCCGTTGTTAGATGCTACTGTTCTCTACTTCTTTGGTGTGAAGCAGAGATTTTTAACACCGTAGCTTGGCCTGAAACTTATTACTAGGGTGGTAGAAATCTTTATATTGAGTTGTCTACATCACTGACCTTATATATCGTATATGAAATCACCAATTAAGGAGAAGTATTTCAGTGCTCATCCTTTTATACCTTTTCTAAAATAATAGAATAAGCGCTGTAACAGTGATTTAAGCCATTGGAAAGAGACTAGGCATTGGACAATTCACAGCACTTCACTTTGAATGACAGATTCATAAATTGCAAGGCATTGAAGAGCAGTATTTGATAGCTTTCTGCAACAGGGATAGTTACAGCTCCTTCCACTGCTTGCCCCTTGATTCAGATTCCCTGTAAGGGTATCCCATTCAGAAAATAACTGGCTTCAGTTTTCAGTTTCTAGTGCATTAGAGTAAAAATATCTTGCAATAGCATATCTTCAGCTTTTTTACTGGAATGTTAATAATATTCTATAAATTGCTCATTATTATAAATCCCCCCCATTTCAGTTTGAAGTGCTCTCAAAACACGAGACAAAAGCAATCACTAGTGCCTAGTGATTAACTAATTAGCATTTTAAAGAGCCAATCTAATTAATAAAAATGAATGTGTAATCTCACAGCATACCAAATAAGTATATCCATATAAAATACAAATACAGGGGAAAAAAAGTGAATTTGTCCATAGATTGACTTGACTGGGGTCATGTAATCTGCAGTATGTCACAGAATCACAGAATCACAGAAATATACAGGTTGGAAAATACCTTCATGATCACCAAGACCAACCAATATCCCTACTCTACAAGGTTCTCCCCTTAGCCTTCTCTTTCTCAAACTAACCTTCCCCAGCTCCTTCAGTCACTCTTTGTAAGATTTATTCTCTAGGGCCTTCACCAGGTTTGTTGCCCTCCTGTGAACTTGCTCCAGTACCTCAACATTTCTCTTATACTGAGGTGCCCAAAACTGAACACAGCACTCAATGTCTGGCCTCACCAGAGCCGCGTACAAGGGGACAACCACCTCCTTACTCCTGCTGGCCACAGCATTTCTGATACAAGCCACAATGCCATTGGCTTTCCTTGCCACCAGGGTACACTGATTGCTCATATTGAGTTGTTTGTTGATTACAACCCCCAGGTCCCTTTCTGCCCCAAAGAGCTTTCCAGCCACACTTCCTCAAGCCAGTAGCATTACTTGGGCTTGTTGTGGCCCAAGTGCAGGACCTGGCATTTGGCCTTGTTGAAGCTCATCCCATTAACACTAATCCTACAATCCAATCTATCCAAGTCCCTCCGTAGAGCCTCCCTACCCTCGTGAAGATCAACACTGCCACCTAACTTGGTATCACCTGCAAACTCACTGATGACACACTCTATGTCTTCATCAAGATCATCAATAAAGATATCAAACAGAAATGGTCCCAACACTGAACCCTGAGGAGCACCACTTGTGACCAGCTGCCATCTGGATTTAACTCCGTTGACCACCACCCTTTGGTCCGGGTTCCTTTGTCCAGCCAGTGCTTTATCCAGCAGAGAATTCTGTGAGAAGCAGTGTCAAATGATTTTCAAAAGTCTGCGTAAACAATATCCACATCTTTTCCCTTGTCCAATAGTCAGGTCATCTTGTCACAGAAGGAGATCAGGTTCATCAAGGAGGACCTGCTCTTCACAAACCCATGCTGACTGAGCCTGATCCCCTGGTTGTTCTCTGTATGGTGTGTAACGGTGGTTGAGGTGACCTGCTCCATGACCTTCCCTAGTACCAAGGTCAGACTGACAGATCTATAGTTTTCCCAGTCCTCTTTTCTTCCTTTCTTGTAGATAGGTATTACATTTGCTACCTGTGATGGGTTGAAATTACTCCCAAAATAAATTACCAGACTAACTCTGAAGGTTAGGAAGAAAAGTGAAGCTATACTTACAAGCAAGCTAAAATCCAGAAGCATAAAATGCAGTATATATATACAAAATACATTTACATATATGTAGAATTGAGAAACAACACAAAGACCCTGTCAAGGTCCAGAGAACAGAGATTAACCATATCTCTGTCCAGAGGAGCAAGATCTGTTCTTATGGATTTCCATGTTGTGAAATTAAGGTGCAAACAAGACCATAAATCACCACAAAACTATTTATTGAAGGATAAAGTTGGACAAAATGGAGGGAGAGAGAGAGAAGGGGGAGAGAGAGAGGGATAAAGAGAACGATGGAGAGGAAGAGAAGAACCAAGGAAGGAAAAGAGCTGTGATCATATTACCCTCAGTTGCAGATGGGGGGGAGAGAGAGAGATGGGTGCGTGGTCCATGGATGATCTTCTGTGGAGTTCGTCAGGGGTTCTTCTGGTGGTGGTGCCACTCTGGTAGTCTCGTGGAGGTCTGCCCTTGGTGGTCTGGTAGAAGTGCACACCTGGTAGTCTGATGGGTGTGCCACCCTTTGGCAGGCATTCCTCCTGCCTTTTATACAGTTGTCTGCTCAGTGTCTAGCTGCAGCTGCCCAGGAAATCTTCCTGTGTACTCTCATGCATTCACAGGGGTCCGGCACCACCAGGGAGAGAGCCTCCGCCCCCTCCCTGGCTGTACCTGTCCATACCCTGAATACACAGAAGCCTTTTCAGGGTAGCTGAGATAAGATGTAGGCATCCTGGGCATTCCAAACAGGCTGAGGTCCAGGAGTTTCAAAGGCGTTGTTTGTTGATTTGCATCCTTGAGCTTTAGGCCAAGCACCTAGTCTGAGTCCCAGAATTTAACAAAGGCAATCTTTACTTTTGTTGATGTGCTAGTGTGAACCTAGCTAGAATGTTTTTGTGAGNCAGCTGAGCCCAGCCTGGGTGATTTCCAAAGTAGGGGTGGGGGGGTAACACCCAAACCACCACAGTTGATTAGGGAGAGATGATGCAATCTTTAGCTTTGTTGATGAACAAGAGAGAGGGTTTAGACTCTCACAGACCCCCTGGACCCACCCACCCCACCCCGGTATAAGGGAGAAAGAGAGAAAATAGAAAAGGTCCACTGCTTTCTGCTTAGCCGTAATAAGAGTCTCAACCAAGGTCAGCAAAGCTATGCAAAGGCATCAGCCAGAGAGAAAAAGAGAAAAGGAAAAAAAGAACAGTTTGTGCAGCACACTTTATCCTAACCTGCAAGTGAATGAAATTATATAGCTATATCTATATATTGTTCTTTTGTGTCCGTTCCTCTATTTTATTTGCCTTATATTCAAATACGTCCAGAAAGTTCCTATTTATTTTTTATAATTTAGAGCTAGACTAGACTGTTAGTTCCAAACCACTACATTACCCTCCAGTCCATTGGGACCTCACCCATTAGCCAGGGCCTCAGGTAAATAATGGAAAGTGGCTTGTCGAGCACATCTGCCTACTCCTTCAGCACCCTTGGGTGTAGCCCATCTGGCGTCATAGACTTGTGTACATCTAAGTGGGGTAGTAGATCACTGACTGCTTCCTCCATTTTCACTGACTACTTCCTCCTACTTTCCATTGTCATGACCTCATTTGTGTGGTATAGCCAGTGACAACTCTTCTCGAGAAGCTTAGAAGTTAAGAACATGTGCGTCCAGTGCAGTGCATGTTAAGCTTCAGCAGAATTAGTTACATCCTTTGCAGCTGTGTGTAAACCAGTGTCATATTACAGAATTCTCCCTTGGGTGATTATTTGGTTCTCCATGGTTATTTTACTCTTTTGGGGTTTTTTGTTTGTTTCTTTTGAATGTGCAGTCTTGGACTTTGCCCTCAGAGCTTCAGAAAACATTAAAAAAAAAAAAAAAAAAAGGGCAGCCTTCCTAAAGTAGATGCATATCTTGGATTCATTTAGAAGATTTTTTCCTTCTACACAGAACTGGAGTTCTCTATGATTTTGTGCAGGTCTAATGAGAGAGAAGACAAAAGCTGACATTTTGCACAGCACACTTCCCCCTTTCCTGCTTGCAGATCACATACAGTCATGTAAAAAACACTGCAGCATCATCAGCTCCACTCTGCACTGTTTTCTTTTCAAAAAGCAGATGGATAATGTAATGCTTTTTCCCAAGATTTAAACTGTTCTTTCGAGGGTCCAGCCAGTAGTCCTCATTACTACCTCTCATGGCAAGAAATGAAAGGGAACAGACAATTGCATGTGTAACACTTTTCAAATAAAATGAAAAAAATATTCCCCAAAAGACAGCACTTGTCACTCCTTTCCTTCCTGAGCAAAAAGAGAACAATTAAGAAGGCTTGTCTTTTACTGCCTTTTCCAAGTTAAGTAGCAGTTTTTATGCATACAAGTAGCAAGTCTCGTGACCATGTTGTAAATGATTCTCTTTTGCTGTAGAGATTTCAGTCTTGTGTTCTCTCTGTTAGCAATGGTAAATGTACATTTTATGTCACAGTAGAACTGACATGCCTCCCATTTCCCCAAGGATCCAAAGAGCTGAACATGGTATTTTGTACAAACCAATACAGTTTGTAGAGTGCACCCTCAGGACTTGCTCTGAAGACACAAAGTCCTCCCCTTGGCAGAAACATAAGCCAAGAACACATCCAAAATATGGAAGCACAACTTTAAGTGCTGTCATCTGAATATCTCTTTGACTGAATGATTGTGCCAGTAGGAACCTGCCTAAACATCTGCATGTAGTTTGTAATTGTTTCCCTTCCCCTTCTCTCTCCAGCAGGCTTAAATCTCTCTCCCTACTCCCAACAAATTCCAGATGCTAACTGTATTTTCTTTTTCTTCATGGGAGTTCTCATTCCCCATTATCCTTAAGTCACAAGTTAGACATGAGAAGATAACCCACCATCAGAGAAATACTGAATGCCTTGAAGGAAAGCTGAGAATTCATGAGTGCTGTTATCATCTTCTAGCATCCCAGCCCAAGTGTCACTTTTTATTTAATTATTTTTATTCTGCACTTAATTGCTTCTAAGTTGTGGATAAACCACCATTTATATAGTTGTTTCTTTTTTTATATATAGAAATGACAAATGGCAGCATTCAGCTCTCTTACCTGCTGCTTAGCAGTAGAGTCATGCATTTGTGTATGTGTTTTTAAAAGGTGATCTTTCAATTAAAAACATTGCATATGAGAATAAAATGTATGTGGTGTGATATGAGGTTTCCAGCTGTAAACAAATTCAAGAGAGTTGTTCTTCTGTGTTGATACACTCCTGAGCCATTTTCTAGACCAACATGCTGCACTGAGGTTAAGCAGAACATTTGTTGGTGCAGCTGTCTCTAAGCTAGGCAAAGCTCTGCTCTCAGTTTCAGGCTTCACAGGAAATGTACACCAACACAACTGCATATGCCTGAGTGTAGTAAAAGAATCTCAGTGCTAAGTTGAAGCATGACACAGAAAATGTCCCATAGCAAAAGATCACATTTATTAAGGATCTGGGAATAATTGGTAATGTTCCTTAACATTACCCTTGATTTATGTCATTGTCTTCACTGCCTCTTGTATAGGCTTTTCACATATGGAACCAATTACTCTACTGGAGAGACATACATTCTTAAAGAATAAAAGAATTTTTAACTTTGAAAGAAAGAAGAATATTTTGCTGTGCCTGAGAAAAATAAAGCACTTCAAAGTATCAAGTAACTAAAATTTGCAGCATTGCTATGAAGTTGCTTAGTATTACTTCCTAAGAACAGACTAACAGAATTCATTTAGTGTTTTTTTTCCAAGTTTATGGTTAGATAAAGGCCAGAAGCTTCTAGCCTTGCTTATCAGCCTTCCGCCTCTGGACTCTGCATTTATTTGTCACTGTAATAAGTATTCTCATAAATAGATGAATTGTAGTAAGTGGCTTCTATAGCTTTGTCAGAAAGACGAGGGAAAATGTGGAACCTCTTCTGAAGGAAATGGGAGACCTAGTTACTCAGGATAAAGAGAGGACCGAGATACTCACTTTTTTGCCTCAGTCTTCACTGGCATGTGTTCCAGCCACACTGCCCCAGTCACAAAAGGCAAAGAGAGAAACTGATAGAATGAAGAACAAGTCACTGTAGGATAAAATCTGGTTCAAGACAATTTAAGTAAATTGAAGATGCACAAGCCTGTGGGATCTGGTGTCATGTAACCATAGGTCCTGAGGGAATTAGCAGATGAAGTGGTTAAGACACTCTACATCGTATTTGCAATTTCGTGTCAGTTTGGTGAAATTCCAGCTGACTGGAAAGGGGGAAACATCATTGCCATTTTTAAAACAGGTAAAAAGAAAACCAGGGGAAATACAGACCAGTCAGTGTCACCCGTGTACTTGGCACAATCATGGTACAGATCCTCCTGAAAACTATACTAATGCAGATGGAAAATAAAAAGGTGATTATTGCAGTCAGCATGGCTTCACTACAGGACAATCATGCCTGACAGGTTTGGTGACCTTCTATGATGGGGTTACAGTGCTAATGGATAAGGGGAGAGAAAGTGACAACTACAAGGACAAGCTGAGAGAGTTGAGGTTGTTTAACCTAGAGAAGAGGGTTACTTTATAGCAGGGGTCCTCAAACTATGGCCCGCGGGCTGGATACGGCCCCCCAGTGTCCTCAACCTGGCCTGCCGGTATTTACAGAACACATCTCCCCACGCCGGGGGTTGGGGGGGAAACCAAGCAGCCACAGATGACTTCCTGCCACTTAATCTGCGCACCAGCCTCCACAAGCCCCAAAGCAGCTACCAGGACCGGGCTGGAACCCTCATCCTTGACCTGCCCCCTCCACAGTGCACCTCTTGGCTACAAACTGTGCTGCCGCCACTGTATCCAGAGAGATGTGTCCAGAGAAGGCAGATTTATTTAGTACAATGAGTCTTTCAGGACCTACAATTACATGAAGGATTGAAGAAATAGGGGAAAATTTCCATCTGCAGTTGTAAAACTCCTCAAAAAAACTTTGCTATTTCTCATTGGCACTCGATGAAAGCAATGATGTTCGTGCTTCTTTGCAACTTCTGATTTTCATTCGTGGGACAAATGATTCTTTCGAAGTCACAGAGGAGCTTGCTGCACTGAAAAGCATCAAAGGAACAGCTACAGGAGAGGATATCTATGAGAAAGTTTGCCAAACTATAAATGACTTGGAGCTGGACTGGGGTAAACTATTCAGTATGACAACTGATGGTGCTCCTAGCATGGTGGGGCCCATGCAAGGAGTGGTTGCAGCATTAACAAAGGGATGGACAAACGCAACCGTTCACATCCAATAGCCGTGCACTGCATCACCCACCAACAGGCACTGTATTGTAAATCACTGAAGCTAGACTCTGTCATGAAAATTGTGGTTTCTTGTGTTAACTTCATTAGAGCTCATGCACTAAACCAGTTTCAGGAGTTTCTGTCTGAGCTAAATGTTGCCTGTGAAGATATTCTGTGCCACACAGAAGTCCGTTGGCAGAGCTACTCAACAATTTCAATGTCCAGCTTCAAGGAAAAGGGAAGCTCATCTGTGATATGTATTCACATGTGAAGGCATTTCAAGTCAAACTAGACCTGCTCATTAACCAAGTAAAGGAGGAAAACTTCTGCCATCTCCCCACAACTCAAAACCTGTCTACAGAAAACCCAGCAGTTGCATTCCCAAACAAAACATGTATGGATGTACTAAAAATGTTGCAAAAGGAGTTTCAAATTTGCTTTAAAGAGCTTCATCTCCATGAACAGGACATACAGCTTTTCCGGGACCCATTTTCTATTGACATTGAAACTGTTGATTCAATTTACCAAATGGAATTGGCCGAACTACAGACTTGTGACTCTCTGAAAGATGCATTCAAATGAAGCAGCCTCACTAATTTCTATGCATCTCTGCCCTCAGAGACATCATAATCTCAGGAACCATGCATTCAAAATTGCAACCATCTTTGGCAGCATCTATGTCTGTGAGCAGACTTTTTCCCAAATGAAACATCTAACATCTCCAATCAGATGCAGACTAACTGATGAACACTTGCATCACTTGCTACCACTAGCAGTGGCAAATATGGAACCTAACACTGACCATCTCATTAGCCAAAAGCAGGCCCATATTTCACATTGGAATATTATTTGGTATTGTTGATTACAATTGTTCTTCGTTTTAAATATTGCATTCTATTTCCTGGGTTTTTTTTTGGTTTTTTTTGGTGTTGTTTTTTTTTTTGTGCAGTATTACAAATAAAATATGTGCAGTGTGCATAAGAATTTGTTATTTTTTACCCAAACTATAGCCCAGCCCCCAACAGTGTCTGAGGGACAGTGAACCAGCCCCCTGTTTAAAAAGTTTGAGGACCTCTGCTTTATAGCAACTACCTACAGGCAAGATAGGGAGACATTTTTTACTAGAACATGTAGTGACAAGACAAGGAGTAATGGCTTTAAACTGAAAGAGGGTAGATTTAGATTATATGTAAGGAAGGATGAGGCTGGTGAGGCACTGGAAGAGATTGCCTAGACAGCTTGTGGATGCCCTGTTCCTGGGTTGGGTCTTTGTGTGACCTAATCTAGTGGAAGATCACAGAATCACAGAATTAACCGAGTTGGAAAAGACCTTCAAGATCATCCAGTCCAACCTATCACCCAACACCTTCTAATTAACTAAACCATAGCACTAATTGCCTCATTCAATCTCCTTTTAAACACCTCCAGGGATGATGACTCTACCACCTCCCCAGGCAGTCCATTCCAACATTTAATCACCCTTTCCCTGAGGAAGTGCTTCCTGATAGTCAACCTAAACCTCCCCTGGCACAGCTTCAGACTGTGCCGTCTTGTCCTGTCACTAGTTGCCTGGGAGAAGAGCCTGACCTCTACCTGACTACAACCTCCTTTTAGGTAGTTGCAGAGAGTGAAAAGGTCCCCCCTGTCTCCTCCTCTACAAGTTGAACAATGCCAGCTCCCTCAGCCTTTCCTCATAAAGCTTTTCCTTCAGCCCCCATACCAGTCTCATCTCTCTTCTCTGAACCTCCTCCAGCACCACAATATATTTCTTGAAGTGAGAGGCCCAGAGCTGCACACAGTACTCAAAGGGAGACCTCACCAGTGCCATGTACAGGGACAGAATTACATCCCTAGTCCTGCTGGCCACACTATTCCTGATATGAGTCAAGATGCCATCTGCCTTCTGTGCCCAACTGGATGTGGCACCATTCACAACCACTCCCTGTGGCCTCTCATCCAGCCATTTTTTAACTCAGCAAAGGGTGCACCTGTCCAAGCCATGGGCTGCCAGCTTTTCCAGAAGGATGCTGTAAGAGACTGCTTCAAAGGTTTTGCAGAAGTTTAGGTAGGCCACAGCCACAGCCTTGTCCTCATCTACTAGGCAGGTCACCCGGTCATGGAATGCAGTGAGGTTGGTTAGGCAGGACCTTCCTTTCCTGAGCCCACATGGGCTGGGCCTGATCCCCTGGTTTTCTTGTACAGGCTGCTTGATGGCACTCAGGATGACCTGCTCCATAACCTTCCCAGGTACTGAGGTCAAGCTGACAAGACTATACTTTCTGGATCTTCCCTCTAGCCCTTCTTGTGGATGGGTGTCACATTGGCCAGCCTCCAGTCATCTGGGGTTTCCCCAGTTAGCCAGAACCAGTGATAAATGATGGAGAGCAGCTTAGCCAGTAGCTGTGCCAGCTCAGACCTGACTTCTTCCCTGTCTACCCATATGATATTAAATACTTATAATGCACGTTGTACTACACGGCAAAAAAAAAAGAAGTACCATTTTCCTTAGAATATTGTTGTTTTACAAATATGAAAACTTAAGAAAATCTTTTTTAGATTCTGAAAGTATAGCATATTACAGCAACGTTTTTTTCCCAGAATGACACTTGACACTGCTTTCAGGCATGTTAGCTACCAGAATTCAGAGCTAGTGTATTTTTTGGTGTTTCAATACAGCGAAGGCGAATACAGTAGGTTAACTTTCTTTACTGCTGTATCTGCTACTGTAATGCTAGAGCTTGTTTCCCAAGAGGCACAGAGAACTAGCTGGAATGAAATTTACTCAGGAGTATCTCTCTTACTTATCCACATAGACTACCAGATTAGTCTATCAAAATCTCCCCTTGGTAAATCCATGTTGGCTACTCCTGATAACCCTCATTTCTTCCATGTGTTTAGAGATCACCTCTAGAATGAGCTGCTCTATCACTGTTACAAGGATGGAGGTGAGGCTGACTGGTCTGTGGTTGCCTGACTCTCCTTCTTGCCTTTTTTGAAGACTGGACTGACATTCACTTTCTTCCAGTCATCAGGCACCTCTCCTGTTCTCCAGGACTTTTCAAAAATGATGGAGAGAGGCTCAGCAGCAGTATCAGCCAGTTCTCTCAGCACTTGTGGATGCACCCCATTGGGGCCCATGGATTTGTGTTTTCAGTTGGTAAAAGATACCTCTAACCAAGTCCTGACTGACCAGTGGAATGTCCTCTTCCACTTATGCTCCCTTGCTTACAGAGACTGAGGTTCCTGAGGGCTGGTCTTAGGAGTAAAGACTGAGGCAATGAAGGCATTCAGCAACTCTGTCATCTCTGCATCGTCAGTTACCATATCTCCCACATCATTCAGTAGCAGACTCACCTTTTCATTGATCTTCCTTTGGTTATTGATGTATTTGAAAAAGTTATTCTTGTTTTCTTTCACATTCTTGACAAGACTTAGCTCCAGGAAGGCCTTGGCCTCTCTTGTTGCAGTTCTACATTCTCTGGTAATATTTCTATAATTGTCCCAACTGACCAACCTTTTTTCCACATATTGTAAACTTCCTTTTTCGTTTTTGATTTTTTCTAAAAGCTCCTCGATTATCCATACAGGTCTTCTGTCTCACTTACTTGATTTTTTTTCAGGGGAATAAATTTTTCTTGAGTTTGGAGGAGATAATGTTTGAATATTACTGTTGTGGAAAATAGGCTTATTTTATGCCTTACTTTGCCTTGCCTGCCCAAACATGTTTTCCTCCCCAAACCAGGAGTAAAAAAGCCCAAACCAGGGGTAAACACATCCCCTCAAAGCAAAGTTAGAACAGACTAATCCCAACATTTAAAGATACCAGCTGAAAATCAGGCTCAGAGGAAAGACGCCATTCCTCCTTCAAATCCAGATCAAGCAAAGATCTTCTGTAGGGGTGGTGTGCTAGTTTGAAGCTAGATGGAATATTTTGGTGAGAAGAATTAGATTACAGGCTGTGAAAAGGAAACAATGGTGATGAAGTAGACTCCACTCATAGGCTTGCTGAGATGTATAAAAACAAGAACATAGATAATTCAGAGTGGCTCTCTGTTGCAGCTGGTGCCTGTACTCTTCCCCCACACCTGCTTTCTGTGTAACTAATCCTTCTGCTTTCTAACCCCCCCAGCCAATCCTCCAAACTCACCTTGCATGTAAGGCAAAGTCTGGGATAAGGTACAGGGGTGGAAAGGAGGTGGAAGGGTGGTTGGGAGCCCCTCCTGGGGACTGTGATTTCTGGGAGGGCTGTTGTGTTTCTTGTGTTTCTGTATTACTTTTTAACTTGTATATCTCTGCATATAGCTGTAAATATTTTGTAAATACCTGCTTGTATATTGTGCTAAGCTGTAAATATAAAGATTCATTCCTTAATTTCCAGCTAGCTGAGTCTAGTCTGGGTGATTTCATAAAGGGAGGGGGTGAAGGGGTAGGAAGGGGCAGGTAACACCCAAACCATCACACTGGTAAATGTGTACATATTCTATTACTGGACAAGCTTATCACAAGCTGAGCCTTTTGCACAATGTAAAGAAGGTATACCCACTCTAGCACCTTGACCTCTCTGGAATGGAGTCTTGAAAAATGGGAATAATTGATAGATTTGTGGATTCACAGGATGGTTAGATTTCCTCTGCCATGGGCAGGGTTACCTTCCCCTCAGCAGGCTGCTCAAAACTTGATTCAACCTGGCCTCAAACACCTTCAGGAAGGGAGCATACATGACCTCCCTGGGCAACGAGTTCCAGTCACCACCCTCAATGTAAAGAATTTCTTCATAATATCTGGTCTAAATCTATCCTGTTCAAACTTCAATCCATTGCCTCTCATTCTATCACTAGAAGACCTTGTAAAAAGCCCCTTCCTGGCTTTCCTGTGTGCCTTTTCAGGTACTGGAAGGCCAGTATAAGGTCTCTCTGGAACCTTCATTTCTCCAGGCTGAACAGCCCCAATTCTCACAGCTTGTGCCCATAGGGGAAGTACTTAAGCCCTCTAGTCACCTTTCTGACCCTCCTCTGGACCACCTCCAGCAGTTCATTGTCCCTTTTACACTGGGGACACCAGACATGCACACAGTATTCCAGATGTGGTGTCATGAGAGCAGAGTAGGAGGAAAGAATCAATTCCTTTGTCCTGCTGGTCATGCTTCTTTGATGCAGCCCAGGACACGGTTGGCCTTCTGGGCTGCCAGTGCACATTTCCAGCTCACCTTAAGCTTTTCATCAACTGACACCACCATAAAATCATAGAAATACGCAGGGTGCTTTCACTTTACAAAATCAAGAGTGGACCACTAGGCAAGCACATGTCCTGAAAGATGAACTCTGACTAGAAGGAGGAAAATAAAGACACAAGTAGTGACAAGAAAGTGTTTTTAAGAGCTGTAGAGCCCACCTTGAAATTGTTCTTGAAATTTGTTTAAAAAAAAAAAAAAAAAAAGTCCAAACCAAAACAAACCAAACAAACAACCAAACAAACAAAAATAACAACAACAAACAAACAACAAAAAAAAAAAAAACACATGGCAAGCAAAAGAGAAAGAAAAAGAGTTCACACCAACCAGGAAAGAAAGTATCCAGATTTCCAGCCCAAATATGAGACGAACAGGAGCTGAATCCTTGAACAAGTAAACATTGTTCACCAGTGAAAACTAGGTCCATGAGAATAATAAAACCACCCTTAATTCTTGTCTGAAAAAGTTTTCTCTGAAGGTCTTTTGATGCCTCCTCTTTTAGTACCTTCAAAGAAAAATAACATAAACAATTGCAGATTTCAATTCCTGAGTTTTCTAGCTTAGCAATGTTCTAACAACCTTTAATAGATAGAGATCAGCATATACATACTTGCCTGTTTTTTCTCTCTACAAATCTGTGAAAATGTCTGTCTTGCCTCAAGATCCATTTTAGGAAACAGCTCAAGCCTCCAGTTCTGCTCTCCATATATGAAACTTGATTTAAAAGAGTTGAAAGATACCCCAGCGATTCATAGATTCATAGAATCAACCAAGTTGGAAGAGACCTCCAAGATCATCCAGTCCAACCTATCACCCAGCCCTATCTGATCAGTTAGTGCCCCATCCATTCTTTTCTTGAACACCTCATCTGTCAAAGCTTGGCAGTTCTCCTGAAAAAAGCTCTGAAGGAAGCCTAGGGAGTGAAGCTTTGCCTTGAAATACTCCATCTTCAGTGAAAGTAACCTTCACAAGGTCCCTTTTATTCCACAGAACATTAAAATGGGCAGTGTAACAGTATTTAAGCCTGGTGAAAAACAACTGCTATTCAGTTTTATTCTCAGCCTTCTGGGGAGGGCCTGGTGATGTAAAATAAGTAGGAACACTGAACTACTTGGTAACAATAGACCAGTATAAGTACTACACCTAATGCATCAAAGTTTCAAACTTTCTGTCATATTTCTAAGTTTTCATTAAAAAAAAAAAAAATAGTCCCTCAGTTTGAGACACAACAAGGATAAATCACAATTACTAATGACATAAAATCATTCCAAATTCAAAATAGTGTAGGAATTAACCCTGTCTATTAAGACAGTAACACTACACATACTCTTCCTAGGGCTCTGAGTGAACCAGGAACAAAGACTCCTCTACTCTGTGCAGCCCATTTAGAAATATACAAAAAGTTGTGAAGTTAGAAGACTTTGTCTTCTGGGTATTGTTTACTCTTACTTTCAGTAGCCCTGTTGTTTCAGTGCTCCAGGCCGCCTAAAGCTTAACGACAACCCCCCTTTAATAATAAGATCCTCAGTTTGCTAAAGTATTTAAGCACATGGTTTAGCACTATAAAGGCATGTAAGACTTAAGAATACAGAAAAGTTTAAGTACATTTTTTGCATTTTCCAGAGTTCTGACAAGTTCTGAGGCTACAGAGCATATGATCTTACTGGTTACAGTGAGAATTAATAGTGAGAAAACATATTCTGGGCTTGAGATATTCGTTGCACTAAAGCGGGATTGATTTCACCATGAAGGCTTTCAAAATAGCAATTTAACAAAAAAATATTATCTCCTAAGAGTCAAACAGTTCCACTAAAGCAAAAACAATGACAATTTACTATTCCTCTTGTATCTTTTTAACTGGGAGCAAGTCTACTTACCTCTCAATATGTGATGGTTTGGGGTGTTCCCTGCCCCCC
>WAAF01019750.1:29214-43153 GCA_013400475.1 Tricholaema leucomelas
CAAAGTGCAGAGCAAAGAGTGACTTTATCTAATGTTTTGCTTTTCCTTTCTACACATCTCAGCAAGGCTGTGAGGGAAGTAGACCTCACCATTGTTTTCATTTCTCAGCCTATGGTCTAATTCTTCTCACCAAAACATTCTAGCTAGCTTCAAATCAGCACATGATACCAGAAGGAATAAAACAGAGATATGAAAGAAAAAAATTGCCTCTCTAATACTAACCTTTTAAAATCAGGGTAATTTTTTTTTTAAGATCAAGCTGTGACTACTGGAGTCTTTTTGTCTTCCGATTTTCATGTTCTGTTAAACTCTCAGTTTGTGCAAGTAGAATTTTACTTCAACAAAAAAATACAGATTTAATAAATGAGTTTCTGCTCACTTCTCTGTCATTGGTCTATAAAGTACAGTATCATGTATTTAGTGCAGATGTAAACAGATGTTAAAACAACTATCTCCGCATTGAAATAATGTTCTGTATGGAAGAAATGTTAGTATTTATGGCTCTAAACACATGTACATATCTAATCAATGGCTTTTGACCACTTAAAATTGTGGAATTATTTTGGTTAAAGGTGTTTTTAAAAGCATGAATATATCATAGAATCTGTGTCTCGTCCATACAAGTCTGGGTAAGCCACTAAACAGCACAGTGCTCGTTTTGTGAACTACAGAACTTAGTCACCAAGATCTCAACACCTACTGCATTTCTAGCCTAAAAATGCATATTAAGGCATAAGCAATTTCCTCAACAGTAATAAAACATCATCACGTTATGTGACCCTTTAAATATCAGCACAGAAGCATGCTCCAGCTTTCTTTGCCTTCCATATTTACAGATCATGTTACTGGTATACTATCCTCAGCCCTGCTTTGAAATTAGCGATAAGAATATATCAGCAAGTACAGCAGCACTGTAAGAGGTCACACTGAGAGCTCTAGAACATTTATAAATGCCACTACTCGGCTCCGAACAAGCTGCAATTTTGCTTTTGCTTGCAGCGTAGCTCTGTCTCTCATAAAACTCATCTCTTCTATCAAGAGATTACAGAGATTTTTCCAGAGATGTGATCAACTTTCCAATCTTGATGTCAGGCCTGTTTTTGAAGGGGATGGTATCTGGTAATTTGTGTCTGCATAAAAAGTACTTCTTGTACTACTTGTGATTTAAGAACCCTGCAACTCGCAAAAAGAAATGGCTGGGTGGAAGGGACTTAATATCTGCATGATCCATTTCCCTGTAGTATCTCTTAACTCCATGCAATTTTGTTTATTTTTCTGCCTATTTTCCTGTCTCTTTCTGAAGTCATGGAATTGCAATCTTCTGAAGTACAATGTCATACCTGATGCATTCTGGAACTCAAGGAAGAATAGGACACATCAGTGTTATGGAGGTTTAGTACATCAGCTGGAGAGAAAATTGTAAGCCTACAGGCAACGTGTCAAGACAGAGAATAAGGGTGACAACAAAACGTTTGGACCAAGAGTGAGTTTATTCTGCCTGTCTTTCTTTTCAGTTTGTATTTCCAAAGCAAGAACTTGAACCATGAAGCATGGAGAATGTAAACTCAGCTAATCTTTGTCAGGTTTTCATACACAAAAGAAGCTTGGTAAATTCTTCAGGGACATACTCCGACTGCAAAGAGTAGGGTTAATTCTGTTATGTCATGTAGCTATGATACATACAAAACAGATATAAAATCACAGAATCATAGAATTGTCAGGGCTGGAAAGGACCTCATGGATCATCTAGCTCCACCATGGGCAGGGACACCTCATGCTAGATCAGGTTACTCAGAGCCCAGAAAATAACTGAAAACAAACATTTATCCAGACCAAGAGAGTAAACACTTATTACAGATGTCAATGTGTTGTGGAGGGCCTGTAGGCCCAAAAATAGGCTTCTTTTAATGCCTTACTTTGCCTTACCTTGTCCAAACATGTTTTCCTCCCCAAACCTGGGGTAAACACATTAAATGGGTAAACAAGCACAGAAGGGACACAGTAGGCCTGGTGCCCCAAAGTCTGGCCTGCCTAAGGCCCAGGTTGTAAACAGGTTATATAAGCTGGTTGTAAACATGTTGCATACGCCCACACTGTCAGCGTGTGGCCCACCTATGCTCTCCCCATATTTAGAGGTACTAGACTTATGATCTTGCCTACCATGGTATTGTTTGGCTGACTGCCAAACTCTGATTGGTCACTCTAATGTCCAAAGGGCTATTCATCTTGGTCCATGGTTCATATATAGAGGGGCGCACAGGTAAACAAGGTGCTTCTGCGTGCTCTAGCTTCTGCTAGCTTCAGCTTCTGCTTGCTCTGACTTCACCTGCAGCTCTGACTCCATTGTTGCAGCTCTCTCACTGCATTCTTGCTTCACCAGTGTGCTCACACTCACGCTCAGGCCCTGTGCTCGGGACCCCCAGATCGCTCACATTCAGGCACATTCACTAATTATTTGCCTGCCTTTACCTATGGAGCTCAGAATCCTGTGCAGCCGTGTATGCCCGCTGCCTTTATTGCCTGGTAAGCCCGCCTGCATGCTGCCAAGATACCAGGAGCAGATCCCCTCTTGTCTGCACATGCGATCAGCCTGCCAGCGAGCGTGACAATGTGCTCAAGACTGCACAGCATCCTTCTCCTGCACCTGAGGTCCTGCCAACAGTCCCTGGACCAGCCCCTGGACAAACTCCTCTCTCTGTTTANATGTGTATACAAAAATGAATTTTGTATGTTTTCTGGAGATCAAATAGCGAGAATTTCTGCCCTGTTCAATACAAACGGAAGGAATTTACAAACTACGAGCAGAAAGATTATTTAATGTCCGTTAGAAACATTATATCTTCATTATGCTTCCTTTATACAATGTTCAACTTTCAAGTTTTGATCATATTTACAAACACTTTATTTTCAAATACATACATGTAGAACATGGTAAAATTTTAAACTCAGAAATGCTGAGAAAGAACATGAAAAAAAGAAATATCCTTCAACTTTACGAATATCAGCAGTATTATGTAGGCCTGAGAGGGTGCCCGAGTAGGTGATATATGGACTAATAATTACTGAGTACTAATTGATAATAGTTTCTTGCATATCGTTTCATGCTCTAGCCTTCATTCATAAATTGACTCAAAGCACTGAAAGAAAATGTCTGATTTAATTTCCAAAATTAAGGAGATTTTATTGGAGATTAGAATTCAAGAAGCAAGCAGCAGATATCCCCTACACTTACTCATTTTTTTGTTGTTTCTTTTAAAGTGGATTGAGTGGAGGAGGGGCAGAACTGAAAACTTGTGATTTTGTTATCCTGGCTGTTTCTCTGACTTATGTGTCATGTATGTGGCATGAGATAATTAGTTCTTGCAAATCATCTTAAATATGTAGTCAGCTGCTGTGATTTATTTCTATCCCACCTGTACCCCAAGACCAATCTTAATTTGGGTGATAGAATGGACTGCTATTTAGATGTGAGCACTGACAGTTAGTCTCCCTTATATAGAAGTTTACACACTTTTCTTCTTTCCCTTTCTTTTCTATTTTGCTCCTCTCTATGCTTCCAGCAGCACTCACCTCAGGTTTACCTTTATTTCGGTGAGTTCTTCAGGACCAAGGAATGCTCTCATACATGGGTGCCCCCCTCTGGGTATAGTTTCAATACATGATTATAGCTTAAACACTAAAACCATCACGAGAAAGGTGAAACTGGAAACCACAATACCTATGGCTCATATGCTACAGCCGTAGGGAGAAACTACAATCCTGAATAAGACATGACAACCAATCTCAAACAGCTCTATTGATCAAAAGGCAGGCTGTACTCACCCTATCCCACTGGCCAGCAGAGCTCCTGAGATGCATAGATAGCAGAGCTCGTTGGCAACCATCTCAAAAGGTAGGTGGCCCCACCAGGAACTGCACCGTCATGGTGGTAAGACTGGGACCGCTCCAGCTCCCTTACCCACGCTCTTGGTTTATATGTGTTCAGAATTCTGTGACATGTGTCCATGATGTCCCAGAAGGCTGAACCAACGAGAACCAAGCTCCTCCCTTGTTTCACAACTTATTACACAATGACCTTCCCTACTGCCCATGCACATTGCTGACTTTGGTGGTCGCGTGCCCCCCTAGCAAGGGAAGCCTTCATCATTCTTCAACTCCCTCTGCAGCTGGCTGCCCTCTGCATAGCCTTTGAAGGTCACTGCTGGCTCCACATACTGCTTTTAACAAACACTGCATTCCAGCCTCTGATTACCGGGATGGCACTACAGGATCTGTTTATCATTTGTGAGTTCCAAGGCCCAGTAGTTCCCAGGTCTTATCTTCTGGTAACCTGGCAACTATTTGGCCTGTTGTCTACTTCTGATCAGAACATATAGCAACTCTTTCCTCTTACAACCTTCTTGAGCAGTCTATTAAGAAACCAAATGAAGCATCCGTGCTATCAAGAGATAGTATGTGTACGCTAGAAGGAAGCTGGCCTTCCGTTGCTCCTTGAAAATATTTAAAGACCACTAGTTTTCCTTTGTGTCCTTGATGATGTTCTAGGAACCAGAGCAAACAGGGAATAGGCACCTCCTCCCTTCTGAAAAAAAGGAAGATCTGGCAAGTTTTTGAAGAAGGAATGTGGGGAAAAGGAAGGTGAAGAATCAGTTTTCAATCTATATAGGTGATAGAAATTATGGAGCTGGAGCATGAGAAAACTGTATCCAAGTGACAGAAGTACATGAAAAGCAGCAGGAATAGATCTGTGACTTCACATAGATGTGAACATATGGTAGTCCAAAAGAATTTTCTACCTTTCTTAGCACCATTAAATGCTTGGAAAGCATCCAGAAGATGCACATCAGCATCACTGGTTGTTTATGCAATCTGTCCACCCTATCTTTCTGCCCAGGGGATCTCTATCTGTAGCAAAGATGCTGTTCAGCTGTTTATATGTTAAGACAATTCAGTTCATTTATTAGGACAAAACAATAAATCAGGGTGTTAATATGGCACACTACGAGCTTCAGCAGCTGAATGTACTCACTCATTAGTCCTGTCAGTAGCACCTGAATTGGTGACTTGAGTAAAAAACCTCTTCAGAGGCCTCAGAACACAGTGACAGGGATCATGAAGCAAAGCACTGCTGCTCTAGTTAGAATATTAAACCATGCAGAGTGGAAAAAAAAAAATGATGTCTTACTCTTAGATGCATTGAAAGATTTTTATAAGATGTGACCAGCTATTTAGATTTTAAACTGGTTTCTTCTTTCCCCCTTGTTATTAAAACAGAATTATTGTTCCCTCTTTGTTATTCAATTATAGATATGTAAAAATATACATCTATTTACACAGGTGCTGCTCCAGAGCCAACCTGACCTGCAGTGGACCAGTAAATCTTGCATACAGGGGTTTCCTGAAGTTTCCCTTTGTCAGGCACTTCAGGACCTTGGAATGAGTGGTCAAGAATTCAGAAGCACAAGTAGTGTTCTCCTCTACCCTGCCAGTTGGAGGGAATAATGAAGGAATAAAGAGGAAGACCCATCAGATCAATGCCTGGATCCAAGTCCAGCATCACCAGCAAGGCTTAGGGTTTTTTGACCATGTGCTAGTTTGAGTCTAGCTAGAATGTTTTGGTGAGAAGAACTAGATGATAGGCTGTAAAATGAAAACAATGGTGAGGTCTACTTCCCTCACAGTCTTGCTGGGATGTATACAAAAGAAAGGCAAAACAAAGATTACAGGTACTTGCTTCTTCTCTTCGCTGGGGAGCTTTGCCTGCTGGGGAGAGCTCGTGGCTGCTGGCTGGACTCCATCTTGCTTTCTAACCTCACCCTNAGACCATGAGTTGGTTTACATGAAACTAGGCTTGCTGGCAACAGATGTGGTGTACCTGTCTTAAGGGAAAGACAGAAAAGAATTTTTGCATAGGAGCTGGCAAGGTTCATCAACAGAACTTTAAACTAGATTTGAAGGATAAAACCAGGCTCACTAGAGAACATTCTTGGAGCAACACATCAGTTGCTGAGAGATGACATACAGTTACGTTTGGTAACGACCAGAAGGAGGATCCAGGTCACTACAGGTCTGCCAGCTGCACGTTGGTACTAAGGAAGATTACAGAGCAGTGCAGGACAACCAAAGGATCAAGCATAGCCAGGATGGGTTCTGCTTGACCTACCTGATGTCTTTGTGCAACCAGGTGGATGAGAGGAAGGCTGTGAATGTTGTCTACCTGGACTTCAGTAAAGCTTCTGATGCTCTTGCCCACAGCACTCTCTTAGAGAAGCTGGCAGCTCTTGTCTTAAACCAGTGTATTCTTCACTGGATAAAAATCTGGGTGGATGGGTGGGTGGATGGACAGACAGACAGACAGACAATCTCAGAGATCTGGTGTGAGCATAGTTAAATCCAATGGGAGGGCAGTCACAAACAGTGTTTCCCAGAGGTCAGTTTTGGGGCCAGTCTTGTTTAATATCTTTACCAATGACTGGATGAGGGAACTGAGTCCTCCCTCAGTACATTTGCAGATGACATCAAATTAGGCAGGAGTGTTGATCTGCTTGAAGGTAGGCAGACTCTGCAGAGGGATCTGGGGAGGCCATGGTCTATTACATGAGTTTCAACAAGGCCAAGTGCTGTGCACTTGGGTCATAAAAACTTCATGGCAATGCTACAGATTTGGAGCAGAGTGGCTGGAATGTTGCCCATCAGAAAACGACCTGAGGGTGCTGGTCAACAGCTATGTGAACATGGAGCCATCAGTGTCCACAGTTTTGACCAGACGGCCAGAAACATCCTGGCCTGTATCAGGAATAATGTGGCTAACGGAAGTAGGGAAGTGACTGTGTCTCTGCACTTGGCACTGGTGAGGCTGCACCTCAAATGCTCTCTTCACTACAAGAAGGACATTGAGTTGCTGGAGCATATCTAGAAAAGGGCAACAAAGATCATGAGGGCTCTAGAGAGCAAGTCTTGTAAGAACTGGCTGAGGGAACTGGGTTGTTCAGCCTAGAAAAGAGGAGGCTGAAGGGAGACCATTTTGCTCTCTACAACTACTGAAGGGAGGATGTAGTGAGGTGGTGGTTGGTCTTTTGTCCCACATAACTAGCAATGGGATGAGAAGAAATGGTCTCAATTTGCACAAGGAGAAATTTAGATTGGATATTAGCAAAAAAATCATTACTGAGAGAGTGACCAAACATTGGAAGAGGTGAACCAGGGAGGTGGTGGAGTCACCATCTCTTGAACTGTTCAAAAAATGTGTAGACATGGCACTTGAGGACATGATGTAGTGGACATGGAGGTGTTGTATTGACAGTGGGGCTTGACGATCTTAGAGGTCTTTTCCAATACTAATGATTCTATGGTTCTACAAATTTGATAAGAGATTTTTAAAATCCCCTTGCATTCCAGCTAGTCCTTAGAGATCAGAGGATCAAGGAATGGCTGGACTTACCTCTTAATACATAAGCCAATTCACTCCATAATGATACCTCCAACATCAGACATATGAACAGCCTGTCCGCTGTAGGTCCAGGTGTCTTCAAAAGAAGCAGTCAGTCAGGTGCATGATTTGTCCATATGCAAGAAATAAAGATAAGACTGGCAGTTATAAATACACTAAACCACAAAGTAGCTATAGAGCTCTAAAATATGATTGTAATAACAAGCTTGATTTTTCTGGGGAAGCTGGTATCATGAATCTTGCCAGAAGGTCACTCTTCTTGAGATCAGCAGGAGAACAAAACCATTGATGTGTTTGGTGTCTGTCTGGGGTTTGAATTAAATTCCCAGAGACAACAATAATTTTGATAGAACAGCTGATAATTTATATTAATTGCCCTTCCCTCTCCCCTCCCTCCTTCCCGAAATGAAAGGAATTGGAAGTGAGAGGAAAAATGCCCACACAAATAAATCAGTCACTCGATTTTGGAAGTTAAAAAGGAAAACAAGTTTAACAATAACTTAAACAGGGTATCACAGGTAGGGAGGTTACAAAGGGTGTAGGGAAGGAAGAATAACAAATACAAAAAGGTATGAATACAACCTGGGTTTTTTTGTGATGGTGATGATGGTGATGGCCACATGTGTGTGGAGAGATGCAGTGTGTGTTCTGAGTGCTCGAGAGAGAGTGTCCAAAGAGCGAGTGTCCAAAGAGAGTCCAAGAGAGAGCGAACAGGAAGTCCCCCTGCTTTTAAGGGACAGGAAGGGGGAGTGGGCTAACCCTCACCTGGGGGTGTCCAGGAGGGGTCAGGACCACCTGAGGTCAGGTTTCGAGTTCAGGGACACTCCTCCTGGAGTGTTAACTGTATACAGTGTCAAATTCTTGTCCTGCTCCCATTTCTCTACCGTTGTGCAAACTATAGGTGAGACTGTGGTCAAGCCATTCTTCCTTTATCAGTTGCACAGGCATTTCTTAAACTTCTAATCGGGTCAGCAGTCTGGAAGGTGACAGCAACACAAATCACTAGATTTTTAGCAGCCTCTTGCTTTGTTTTGTGCTCCCTAGACATGCTGGTGAGGTCCTTTGGTCAGTGATGCTAGTGAAGGTGGTGGATGAAGTGCCATGCAATAGCCGAGACACAAGGGATATTGATGAGCTACAAATCACAGAAGCACCTGGGATCAGGCACAGGATGTAGGCCTGGAGCAGAGTAGCTGCAAAGCTGACTAGCAGAATATGATATGGAGGTGTTTGTCAACAGGCAGATGACTTTGAAAAAGGCCAGGTTCCAGAAGTGCCAACAGCATAGAATCATAGAATCATAGAATGGTTTAGGTTGGAAGGGACCTCAAGGATCATCCAGCTCCAACCCCCTGCCATAGGCAGGGACACCTCCCACTAGAGCAGCTCGCCCAAGGCCTCATCCAGCCTGACCTTAAACACCTCCAGGGAGGAAGCATCCACAACCTCCCTGGGCAACCCGTTCCAGTGTCTTACCACCCTCACTGTAAAGAACTTCCTCCTAACATCCAGTCTAAATCTCCCCTCTTCCAGCTTAAACCCATTAGCCCTCGTCCTAACATTACTAGACCGTGTAAATAGTCCCTCCCCAGCTTTCCTGTAGGCTCCCTTCAAATACTGGAAGGCCACTATAAGGTCTCCTCGAAGCCTTCTCCTCTCCAGGCTGAAGAGCCCCAACTCTCTCAGCCTGTCCTCATAGCAGAGCTGCTCCAGCCCTCTGATCATCTTCGTGGCTCTCCTCTGGACCCGCTCCAGCAGTTCCATGTCCTTCTTGTATTGGGGGCTCCAGAACTGCACACAGTACTCCAGGTGGGGTCTGACGAGAGCAGAGTAAAGGGGGAGAATCACCTCCCTTGCCCTGCTGGCCACACAGCATGACGGAGCTCTTTCAGAAACAGTCTCACCAGCAAGAGTAGGGACATGATCTTCCCCCCGACTCAATACTGGTGAGGCTGCAGCTCAAATATTTGATTTGGTTTGGGGCTCCTAACTACCAGGAAGACATTATAGTGCTGAGGCTTGTCCAAAGAAGGGCAACATAGCTGGTGAAGGTTCTAGGGTAAACGTCTTATGAGTAGCAGCTGAGGGAACTGGCATTTTTTAGCCTGAAGAAAAGGGCATCTTTATCATTCTCTATAACTACCTGAAAGGAGGTCATAGTGGGGTGAAGGTCCTTCTCTTCCCCCAAGTAACAAGCAATAGAAATGACCTCATGTTCTGCATGGGGAGATTTAGGTTGAATCTTATGAAATAAGGAAAGGCCCAGGGAGCTGGGTCTCTTTATTTTGGAAGAGAGGAGACTGAGGTGTGACGTCATTAATATTTATAAATATGTGACGAATGAGTGTCAGGAGGACAGAACCAGGCTCTTCTCAGTGATGACCAGTGATAGGACAAGGAGCAGTGGGTGCAAGCTGGTGTGTAGAAAGCTCCATGTGATCATAAGGAAAACTTTTTCACTATAAGGGTGACAAAACGCTAGAATGCGCTGCCCAGAGAGACTGTGGAGTATGCTTCTCTGGAGACATTCAAAACCTGCCTGGATGCATTTCTATGCAGCCTGTTCTAGATAATCTCTCTGGCAGAGAGATTGGATTGGATGATCTTTCAAGGCCCTTTCCAACCCCTAATGTTCTGTGATTCTGTGAAAAATTTCTTCAGCAACAGGCTTGTTAGGTGCTGGGGCAAGCTGCCTAGGGAAGTGGTTGAGTCTATTTTCAGAGCTGGGTTGGTTGTGGGTTTTTTGTTTGGTTTGATTTTTAAACTGCATGTTTTACATAGAGGTCTCTGCTTGAGGGAGAAAGAATTACAGAAGCAATGCTCCTGTGTTGGAACCTGTGTGTCACTGAAAGAGCACAGAATGTGAGGAAGCTTCTTAGTTGTAAACCCCTTAAAGATCTATGGAGAGAATACGTGTGTTAAGAACTAGTTATCCTGCATAAATGAGTGCTCCATTTCTGCTTCCCTGGCCTCTAGCAACACAACTGCTACAGGCTGATACCCATCTATGACCAGTAAGTAGCAGCTGCAGAGAGGATTGAGAGAGTTAATACATTCACATTTGCTCCCACCTAAATATTTCCAAGGCAGACCTGATCTTGGCAAAGCTCTGTGGCTATGATCTAGTCTTCTCACTCTCCTGTTCTCAGGCTTTACAAAATGAATCTAAGAGTTGAATACAAAGAGGCAAAAGTGACATAGAGAAGCATTGATGCTATGTAAAGAGGGGCTGATATTTCAAAAGGGAAAAATATTCATTTGGTCCTAGACTGTAGCACATATAAGACTTGATGATATTAAATATGGAAATGACTCTGTAGACATCACTGGAGAAATTAATAACTTCAGGAAACTGTAGATAAAACCAGTGCTCCTACTAGGAACATCTCTATGCATTGTAGCATACCTATGAGTATGTGTGTATTCTTAGTTTTGTTTCTTGGAATTTTTAGGGAGAAATCTGAAGGTTTCAGCACTCTATTACCTTTCAACATGAAAATGAAGCTCAGAAATTATGGAGAGAGCAGCAGCACATGGGTTTCCAGGCAGGGCTGATACCACAGTTAATGGCTTCATTTTCACAGAGAGTATTGCATCTTTAAGTCATTGATGTACTGAGTTGAATATGAATCATTCATGGTGTCAGAAATTTGCATCTAGAGTTCCTCCTCCTAGTCATTGACTGCAGAAGGATTGTGGGATATGAGAATCCCGGAATATCAGCATAAAATATTATTGTTGTGTCTAGTATGGCCACATATTTTTTTCTCTGAACTTTCTTCAATGGAATGACCTTCCTTCTTGTATATCTATGATCTTGTATATCTCTGTACACTGTGCTGGCTTGAGACTAATTAGCATATTTAAGTGACAGAAATTAGATTATTGACTGTGAAAAGGTGATGTCTATATTACTCATTTGCTCTGCTAGGATATACAAAATCAAGGACACAAACATAGATAAGACAGTCTCTGCCTGGCTTTTATTGTATTAACTCTTCTGCATGATCCTGCACACTTTCCAACTAACCATTATGCATTTTAACCCCCCCTTGCCGACCTCTTCCAACTCACCTTGCACATAAGAGAGAGATCCTGAGATAAGGGAGAAGGTGGAAGGCGGTGGAAAGAAGTTAGAAGGGTGGTTGGGAGCCCCTCCTGGGCACTTTGGGTATTGTGTTTCTATATTACTTTTAACTTGTGGTGGTGATGCCCAGAACAATTACAGTACACTCAGTACACTTTCTGCATTATGTAAGAAACTGAAAATACTACCATTTAAAAGGCTACTTGAAGGAATTTTCTTGAGCAACAGATGGATGCAATTTTGCTTCTCAACTCTTACACATTGAAACTATCTTTTTGGAATAGGAAAAAAGGAATTTAATAGGCAGAGTGTACAGGGTTAACCCTCCAAGGGGAGTGACCTTGAACCTGACTCTAGGTGGTCTTCACTCCTCCCCAGGGGTGGGTCTGAACACTACCAGGTGATGGTTAGCCCACTCCCCCTGCCTGTCTAAAGATCCATAAAAGCAGGGGGACTTCCTGTTTCTGGCTCTCTCTGTGCTCCCTGCCTCCCTGCTTACCAGCATCACCATCCTGATCCTGGTTTCTCTTTGTTTTATCACGTGGCCATCACCCACAAGGTCAACAAAGCCATTGCCATCAAAATCGGGTGGTGTTTACACCTGCAATTCATTGATGACATCATTGTATGGGGTGAGACAGCAGAGGAGGTCTTCAAGAAGGGTGAGAAGATCATTAATAGCCTGTTGGATGCTGGTTTTGCCATNTTCAGGTTCTGGAGCAAGGCATAGAAAGGTTCAGAGGCCAATTATACCCTCACAGAGAAGGAAATCCTAGCTGTCTATGAGAGTTAGAGCCACTTCTCAGGTGACTGGCTCAGAGTCACCACTCCTTTTAGCTCCAAGGCTTCCAGTCCTAACTTGGATTTTTAAAAGGAAAGGTTCAACTCCACACCATGCCACAGATGCCACTTGGAGTAAGTGGATGGCTCTGATAACTCAGAGAGCTAGAATGGGGAGCCTTGAGCACCCAGGCATAGTGGAAGTCATCACAAACTGTCCAGAGGGCACTGACTTTAGAAAACCATCAGAAGAGAAGGCAGTGACCCGTGCTGAGGAAGCCCTCCCACACAGTGACCTTCCTGATAACGAAAAGACATATGCTCTGTTTACAGCTGGATCCTGCCGTCTTATAGAAAGCAAGCAGAGGTGGAAGGCTGCCGTCTGGAACCCTACGCGCAGAGCTGCAGAGGCAAGAGACAGAGAAGGCAAATCCAGCCAATTTGCTGAGGTTAAAAGCCATCCAGCTAGCCCTTGACATTGCAGAACGAGAACAGAGAGGATTAATAAATCTAGTACAAAGTTAAGCTGACATGAGCTGCCTCAATTTTCTTTTTTCCCAACTTTAAAACAAATAAGTTAGACACACACACAGAGTTCCAAAAAAAATCCTAACTAGAACAAACAAGCAAATAAAAGTAGCGGTCAGTTACACATGAATACTGTGTAAGTTTTAAATTCAAGAATACAAATGAGAATGCAACGACAATCTTAAAACACACCTCTTGATCCAGTCTTCAGGTAGCCTGGAAGAATCTGCCATCAGCCTTCAAGAGGAAATAGCACCCAGGAAGGAATAGGAACAAATCAGCTGCAAGTTGAGTAGTTGGAACATTTCTCGTGTACATTCCTAACCACCCTTTTTAGAGTTTTGTACTAAGAAAACTCGTTCCAGAACCTTTTCTCTCATCAACTGCATCAGAGTGTGTATTTTTTTCTGATTTGTCCTTAGGACCTGAGCATTTGTTTTGTGCCATACATTTTTGACAAATGGGCTGAAATGAGCCCTTGTGAATATGAATCTACCACTGCAAAGGAGAAGATGGAAAAGGTACTAACACTTACCCCTTGTGTTATTGGAGGGTTACTTCTACAAAGACATTGCATTATGTTGCTACATAACTTAACTAACTGTTATGTCCCTTTGCTGTGAAATTTCAAGGCAACCTTCTTTTCTGAAACAGTTATTATGCTTCTTTCTGTACTATACAACTTCTTTTCTCCATTTTTTTTTCATTCTGTGGTAGGGGCTCGGAGGTAAGAGAGTTGATTCTGTAGGTAATTACTACAGGTAATTAAATACAAATTACTCTTTTGCAAATCTGTCCTTTAAATATGTCACAACCTTTGCTTTTTGCAGTAAACTCATTCAATATTGAGTTGACTTAAATTTGGGGGTGGGAGCTGGGAAGGAGAAAGCTTTAACTAACCTTGAGAAGCAAAGTTATTAATCTTTTTCTTTCTGAGCTCCCATGTGAGTTGCTACTTGCACCACTTTTGAGTGGCGCTCCGTATGGCACGGCTCTGGTGCGATGAGGTCTGCTTTGCGCATGCGAAGGCTGGCGCTGCAGACGTCTCTCTGCTTCAGTGCGCCGAAGTATCACAGTATCACAGTATCACCAAG
>WAAF01019751.1:0-22950 GCA_013400475.1 Tricholaema leucomelas
CCTGGTTGACTCTATGATTCTCTGTATCTCATGTGAAACTTTGTTTACAAATACTGAAGTCTAGGAGAAAAATTCCAACTCCAATTTGCTACATAAACGTTGGAATAAAACAAACAAACCAACCCCCCTCAAACCAACCTCCTTTCGTGTCCCCACATTGCTGAACTGTTCAGTTCTTTCTCGAGACATTTCTGAGGGCTCCAGGACATCTGTATCAAATTTGAGGCTGAAAAAAGAATCCATTGGCAAGCTTTAAGCAGAAGGCAAGTTCTGGTTGAAGGTGGGTTTTTGTCTGGTATAATGCACAAGTTTGGCTTTCATCTCTCAAGCAGCAGTCCCAGTCAGTAGGTTAGTCTATATAATATGACTTAATAAAATTGGGGTTTACAAGTGTTATTACAGCAATCTACAGACTACCCAAGGTCTTAAGGACAACTGTAAAAGTTTTTAAATGATTAAATCATAGTATTGAGCAGCTGGGGGAGTAGCACTAACAAGCAGACTAACAATTGATTAAGCAACATCTGTTAAGGTATTAACTGTTTGTGTGCCGTGGAGGGATCTCTGGTGCTCGACCAAAGGCTGTTTGCAGAGGAATGGAATAACTCTGGGATCTGTGTGGTGTTTCTGCCATTTAAATTCTTCAGAGCTGTGTGATCTGCACCTTTCTTTTTTGTTTATGTTTTGTTCAAAGAGCTGTTAAATTCTTGGTGCTTTTTGAGCAGCCTGATCAGCATGCCAAGATCACAGCAACACCCAGGCTGGCAAAGCCCCTCAGGATCACCAAGGCCAACCTAGAACCCTACTCTACAACATTCACCTTTGACCATCTCCCTAAGCACCACATCCAAACCACCCTTAAACACACCCAGGCTGGGTGACTCCACCACTCCCCTGGGCAGCTTATTCCAGGCCCTGACCACTCTATCAGTGAAAAACTTTTTCCTCATGTCCAATCTAAACCTCCCCAGCCTCAGCTTGAGGCCATTAGGAAAAACTTTTTCCTAGTGTTCAACCTAAACCTCCCCGGTCCCAACTTGAGGCTATTCCCTCTTGTTCTGTCTCCAGTGACCTGTGAGCAGAGCCCAGCAGCAGCCTCTCCACAATGTCCCTTCAGGTAGCTGTGGACAGCAATGAGGTCTGCCCTCAGCCTCTTCTTCCTCGCACTAACCATCCCCAGCTCCCTCAGTTGCTCCTCATCAGATTTCTCCTCCAGGCCCTTGTTATAGAACCATAAAATCAACCAAGTTGGAAGAGACCTCCAAGCTCATCCAGCCCAATCTAGCAGCCATCTAGACCATGGCACCAAGTGCCTCATCCGGGCTTTGCTTGACCACCTCCACTGTGATGTTGTACTGCTATGCTCTGCGTTTCTCTTTAGATCCTCTGAAGCAGCATCACTACAACTCTGGCAGTTCCCAGACCTCCTATCATCCTTAGGTTGCTCTTAAAAATAAACCTGAGGACAAATTGGAGAAGTTGCTGTGCTTACACACAGAGGAGCACCAGCTGGAGGATTGTGCTTCTGGAGCCAGACTGTGCATAGTGTCTCTGCAGTACCAGAGGTCACCTCTCCCTGCTTGCTACTGCAGGTAGGAGAGGGCTTTCAGAAAGAGAGATTGTCAAGTAACAAGTGACCAGCAGCGCTCATTACGACATTGCAGGCTGCTTGGAAAGGCTGAGGGGTGCTGATACTTCAGTGTAGTGGCTGTTATGGTTGGACTTGATGATCTTAAAGGTCTTTTCCAACCGTCATGATTCTGTGATTCTGTGATACAGGGCAGTGAAGCTAGGAGCTGTCTCCTGGTGCCAGCCTAACGGGCCCCTGTTTTGCTGGGGTGTTTGTGCCCTGCAGAAGTGCCTGGGCATCTGACCGTGGTGCTGTCTTATCATAGAATCACAGAATGGTTTAGGCTGGAAGGGACCTCAAGGATCATCCAGCTCCANCAGAGCTGCTGCAGCCCTCTGATCATCTTCGTGGCTCTCCTCTGGACTGGCTCCAGCAGTTCCATGTCCTTCTTGTGTTGGGGGCTCCAGAACTGCACACAGTTGCAGTTGCCTTCTTTCAAGGCACTCTAATGCAGTGGCAAATACCTTTTGTCATGGCTCCAGAGGTTTGGTGGAAGGACTGCAGTTGTTTTCCTTTCAACTCCTTCGTCCCATGAGTGGTGTCAAGGGTTCTAAGAGAGATAAGCTAGGAAGTGGCTCTTGGGAAAGCTGGAATGCGTGCAGTGCCTGCGCGCTTGTCAGCAAAGGAAGCTGGAGAGGCTACCACAGTGCTTGAGTTCCTGAGATGGCATCTCTGGGAATCAACACTTCCATCTGGAATAATGGCTTCTCTCCATGTGCTCCTCCAGGGATTTATCTTGGCAACAAGGAAGTTGTGTTGCAGAATGGTTTGATTGGCAAGCAGCAACAGAATGAGGGGACACAGTGCAGCCTGAGCTAGATTGTGTGGTCCTGCTGTGGCAGGGGGGTTGGACTGGATGATCTCTTTGGGTCCTTTCTGACATCCTGTGAGCCTGTGATATTTTAATTTTGAGAAGGTGGTTGTCACATTCTACCCCTATGCATATTTTTGGGATGTACTTTGTTTTGTACTTTCAGATGTCCTTCTGAGGCTTGTTAGATCTCTTGGAAGCCCTTCCAGCATTCCCCAGTTACCCTGAGCTGCTGCTCCCTTCCTTTTTTCGCCATTACCTCACTCGTATAGAAAGAAAGTGTCCTGCATCTGGGTCAGGACAATCCCAAGCACAACTCCAGGCTGGGCAGTGAGTGGCTGGAGAGCAGCCCTGAGCAGAGGGACTTGGGGGTGCTGGTGGAGGAGAAGCTCAACAGGAGCCAGCAGTGTGCACTTGCAGCCCAGAAAGCCAAGCAGAACCAGGGCTGCAGTAGCAGAAGTGTGGCCAGCAGGGCCAGGGAGGTGATTCTCCCCCTCTACTGTGCTCTGCTGAGACCCCACCTGGAGTACTGCATCCAGTTCTGCAGTCCCTATGCCAAGAAGGATGTGGGGATGCTGGAGTGTGTCCAGAGCAGGGCCAGGAGGATGCTGAGAGGGCTGCAGCAGCTCTGCTGTGAGCACAGACTGAAAGAGTTGGGGCTGTGCAGGCTGGAGAAGAGGAGGCTCCCAGGTGACCTTCTTGTGGCCTTCCAGGATCTGAAGGGATCTCCAAAAAAGCTGGGAAAGGATCTTTTAGGCTGTCAGGGAATGACAGGACTAGGGGGGAATGGAGCAAAGCTGGAGGTGGGGAGAGTCAGGCTGGAGGTGAGGAGGAAGTTGTTGAGCATGAGAGTGGTGAGAGCCTGGACTGCGTTGCCCAGGGAGGTGGTTGAGGCCCCATGGCTGGAGGTGTTTAAGGCCAGGCTGGCTGAGGCTGTGTGCAGCCTGCTCTAGGGTAGGGTGTCCCTGGGCATGGCAGGGGAGTTGGAACTGGCTGCTCCTTGTGGTCCCTTCCAGCCCTGACTGATTCTGTGATTCCATTAAATGCTCCTTCAGTTCTATAACCAAATCCAACACCTCCTTTTGACGACATTCACGTCCTGGGTCTGAGAGCAGAGTTCTACTTGCTCACTAAAGCTCTGAACCTCTGCTCTTCACCATCCTGGGCAGGAAAAGACCTGCAGCAACAAGTGGTGAAGCAGCAGAGGGTGTGTTTCCCCCCTTCCCTCATTTGCACACATGCAGCACAGACACAGCAGTGAGGTGTCCATTCTCTTTGCCTGCGAGGCAATGAAAAGGTGGATTGTAAGCCCAGGGGCAGTCTGGTTGTCAGCCAGGAATCGGTGCTCTGGAGGAGAAGGGGAGAGAGGGGCTGGCGAGAGAAGAGGCTGAGAGGGGAGCCGTGAGGGGGATAGGTTGGGTGTGCGTGGCTGGAGTGAAGAGCTGTTGTGCCTCTCCAGCAGGCAGCTGTCAGGGGAGGGCAGGAAGGGGTTTGAGCTCCTTTGTCAGGGGTGCGTGGCTGGGGGAGCGCGGTCAGAAACTTCGGCTGTTTGCTTACTGCCCTGGAACAGCTTTTTCTCTTCTGCTTGCCTTTTCTGCGTTTAACAGACTGCTTTACAGGGGACACGTGTGGTAATTAACACATGCAGCTGTAGGGCTCGGCCATATGTCTGAATTTCAAATGGCCCTTGAGCTGGGAAAGCCGCTGCCTCTCCAGCCCCCTCCTCTGCTCCTGGGCCGTGTGCCTTGAAGATGTGGGGGATTTATAGAGCTTTTACCTCGACGAGACCAGAGCTGGAAAGAAAGGAGTGGAGGGGAATGTGTGATGTTGGTGAGAGAGGGGCCGTGAGATTCCGCTCGCACCCTTCGTGCCCCTCGTCCCGGGCCGCTTGGTGTTTTTAGCTGGCTCCTGAAATGCTTTCCTAGCTGGGGACCTGGGCACTGCTCCTAGGAGGCTTGCGTGGCAATCGGCAAGCTTCTCCCTCACCCACCAGAGCAGCTTATCAGCAGAGGTACAATGACCCTGAGGGCTTTTCAGTTGTGCTGCAGGTATCTGGCCTGATGTGGCAAGAGAGGATCCCTGCCCCTTGGATTTTTTTTTGGTCCTTGGACTTTTTTGTCCCCTGAGTAACGTTTTGGGAGGCATAGTCAAAGAGGAGGGGTGTGCGTGTTTGGGGGTGGGGGGTCAGGGAAGAGAGCACTTCCCATCAAAGCAGAGGCTGCGAGGTACTGCAGGTAGATTCGAAGCAGAAGGGCTTTGAAACAGCCATGTGATTGGCGTTGCCTTTGCCAGCAGCCAGCAGGCAGTTGTCGGTAGTGCTGCAGAGCTCTCTGCGAGCTTCTCCCCCAGTCTGGCGCAGTGTGAAGTGCTAAAAGCTTGCTCTGAGGCACCGTCTTCAGGGGAATGCTTCTTGGTGCGGAAACGTCTCTCACTCCCTGGTTTATTTCAAATGGCACTCAAGGCAGGGAGCCACCTGGAAGATGGTGCAAAGTTAAGATAGCGCGGCTCAAAATACAGCAGCATCTGTCACACTTCAAGGGCTCACAGAGTGAGAGAAAGTAGTATTCTACTAAGTAAGAGGCTATAAATAAGAAACGAAGCCTTTCTTCCTCTGCTCCCCCTCCTTCAATCAACTTTTAAAGCTTCCCAGTGCTGGCTGTTGCCGATTCCTTGATCTCATCACTCACTCCGCAGCGTAAGTAACGCTGACACCTCTGGAGGTGTTTCTGCTCCGGAGAAAAGCCCCAGCAAACATTCCTAATGGTGTGTACTCCAAAGCTTGCTGAGGGGAGACTGAGACTTACCCAGCCCTTACAGTAGTGCTGCTCTCCTCTCCTGTGTTCCATCAGGCCTTTCCACTTGCCCTATGAAGCTTGGTGCCAGGCTAGAAGGATCGGCAGGACCTTTGCCGAGTGGCTTGCTCGTAGCCGATATTAAGGGGTGCTTGGATACAATTACTGCTACACAGATATGGAGCCTAATTCTTCTTTGTACACTGTTTTATTGCAGCTGATTTATTTCCTTTCAGTTGTTCATCTCCCTGAAGAATAAGGTTATTTCTATTCATCTTCTCCTCTTTGTTACCTCCGTCCTTTTTCTCTAGAGAGAGGCCTGCTGCATTTACAGCCGCACAATTGCCGGTTCGCATTTATCACCGCAAGGCTCTTCTGTGCTGCTTGACCTGGGAAGGTGTCTGCTGGCCAGCGTGAGGCTTGGGGACTCAGGCCTGAAACTGTGTCATCCTCACAGACAGCTCCTGTAGTCCTTTAGGAATTGTGTCATGACTTTTGGTAGTGTTTAATGCTGTGGGTTCAGGTTTGGCTATTTTAGCCGTCCCTGCGTTTCTCCTTGGTATGGATATCAGCAGGGGAGGACAGCAGACTTCTGGAGTGTGCAGCTGCATAGCAAATAGTCACAGAATCACAGACTTGGGGTTGGAAGGGACCACAAGGAGCAGCCAGTTCCAACCCCCTGCCATGCCCAGGGACACCCTACCCTAGAGCAGGCTGCCCACAGCCTCAGCCAGCCTGGCCTTAAACACCTCCAGCCATGGGGCCTCAACCACCTCCCTGGGCAACCCATTCCAGCCTCTCACCACTCTCATGCTCAACAACTTCCTCCTCACCTCCAGCCTGACTCTCCCCACCTCCAGCTTTGCTCCATTCCCCCCAGTCCTGGCACTCCCTGATAGCCTAAAAAGTCCCTCCCCAGCTTTTTTGGAGCCCCCTTCAGATCCTGGAAGGCCACAAGAAGGTCACCTGGGAGCCTCCTCTTCTCCAGCCTGCACAGCCCCAACTCTTTCAGTCTGTGCTCACAGCAGAGCTGCTGCAGCCCTCTCAGCATCCTCCTGGCCCTGCTCTGGACACACTCCAGCATCTCCACATCCTTCTTGGCATAGGGACTGCAGAACTGGATGCAGTACTCCAGGTGGGGTCTCAGCAGAGCACAGTAGAGGGGGAGAATCACCTCCCTGGCCCTGCTGGCCACACTTCTGCTGCTGCAGCCCAGGCTCTGCACACTGCTGGCTCCTGTTGAGCTTCTCCTCCACCAGCACATTCTATCTTCATAGAATCAGCCAGGTTAGAAGAGACCTCCAAGCTCATCCACTCCAGGAGGAAGTTGTTGGCAGAGAGAGTGATTGGCATTGGAATGGGCTGCCCAGGGAGGTGGTGGAGTCGCCGTCCCTGGAGGTGTTGAAGCCAAGCCTGGATGAGGCACTTAGTGCCATGGTCTGGTTGATTGGCCAGGGCTGGGTGCTAGGTTGGACTGGCTGAGCTTGGAGGTCTCTTCCAACCTAAACCATTCTGTGAAACCCAAAGAACTTTTTCAGAGCTTTCCATGTTTTGACCTCTTGTTTAGTTACTAGGACAAGAGAGAGATCACAAACCTGTGGCTCTGTGCTCTCCTTCCAAATTACTTGACTGCACTTTATTTGGGATCGTAGCCCGAGAAACAGGAGAGCAAAGGTCAAGTCTCAAGTTGGAATTGAGTGCTTTGGAGGCTGGCTTTAATGAGTTTGAGGTTTTTGCTTTGTCTTCTGCTTGGATGCATGCCCATATACCTGAGGAGAATTGTTAGTTGGAATGCTGCATTTCTGTGCGTGGGTTAGACCCAACAACTTCTCACCGGCGCTGAAGCAAATTTATGTCACTGCAAAGTTCACAACTCTCTCAGCTTAATTCTCTGAGCCTCATGGCTGCTTTTGTTCCTAGGATAACATGTCTGTGTCTCTCTTCACTGGCACAAAAATCTGTCACTGTTTTGCCTTCAAAGTGGTGAAGTATAATGACTTTGGTTTTCAGCAGCACTGTCTTCTGTGCAGCAGTAGTACCACTAAGATGTTCTGCTTCTCTTCTCTCCCCAGAAAGGTTTGCCTACCTTACAGGAGTGAGTGAGGTATTTCAGTGGTAATTAGGGCTTGGTTCAGCAAGTTTTCAGCAGTAGTACTAGTAAGATGTTTTGCTTCTCTTCTCTCCCCAAAAAGATTTGTCTGCCTTACAGGAGCGAGTGAGGTATTTAAAGTGGTAATTAGGGCTTGGTTCAACTTGCAGAGTTCAAATCTGGATCTGAACTTTCCCAGAGGGAGGCTGTGTGTTTGGACGTTGTGTTGGTTTGACCTGCTGCAGCACAAGCTCTGCAATGCAGGTGCAGATGTGGACTAGGATTCTGTAGCTCC
The DNA here is from genome assembly GCA_013400475.1 of Tricholaema leucomelas. Lineage (NCBI taxonomy): Eukaryota > Metazoa > Chordata > Aves > Piciformes > Lybiidae > Tricholaema lacrymosa > Tricholaema leucomelas. The sequence goes on from WAAF01019751.1 coordinate 7,618, forward strand.
CCAAGCGGGAGACATTTGAGACCACTTGTTTCAAACTGCCTGTTTAAATGATACATAACTGAAATAAATATAGACGTGGGTCCCAGTCTGGGGGGAAGTGCCTGCAGCCTTGTCCGATGGCTGTTCTCTTGCTGTGCCTTTTTGTTGTCTTCAAAAGGAGCTGTTGGAAAGGTACATGGAAAGGTATGTTTGTTTTGGCTGATTACTGCAGGAGTACCTCGAGAGCTTAAGCTGTAAGTGAGGACTTTGGATTTTGAGAGATGCTGTCTGAACCTCGAGATGCAACACTTTGAAAGCCACTGAATCCCAGAGAGTAGAGCGCTGCTGTTAACAGCGAGCGCTGCCTCAGCCCCCTGTGACACGTTTGCTGTTGAAGGACCAGGCGCTGCAAGAGGGAGCTCTTTGTTTGCGGCCAGAATAAACTCATTGTACACCCAGACAATTAACTCTTCAATCGACTTGCCAAGCCTCTGTAGAGCATGCCGCTCCCCCCTCTCTATCTCCAGTCCTATTCAGACGCTTAAGCACACCAGTGTTTTGTTTGTCATCCTGAAAAAGTCCTTCCCGAGAATAGTCCGAGCAGATCAACATTGTCCTCCCGGCAGCATTTATCTCCTCCCGGCGGTGGATGTGTCAATCAGGAATCAAAAAGCCAAACAGAGGAGGCTTTGAATTGTGGCAGGGAGGTCAGAGTTACTTCCAGCTGCCTGTGCGTGGGACAGGGCGAAGAATGGTGCTGCCCATACAAATGCACTGACTGCGCCGGACCACAAAGTCCTTGGGGCTCGAGTGGCTTTTTTTTTCATGTGGATGCACCTGCGAGAGAGCTGTAAGGAGGAAGGGGGGGGGTGTGGGGAAACTAATGCCTTCCAGAAGGCAGAGGGGAAGGCCCCCGGTCCTATCCGGATGATGCCTGGAATGCAGCGGCGAAGGAAACGCTGCCTGTGCCTGTGCGGCGCACGGAATAGCTGGTGCCGGAGGGGGAAAGTCGCTGCGGTGCCCATCGACCTCCACAGCAGCGCTGTCATCTGCAGCACTCGGGCACCTTCTCACCTTCCTAAGCAAAGTTGCGTGCTCTGGTCTGTGCCCAAGCGTTTGTGGGTTGTTACAGCCCTAGGGAGCCGTTGTTGGTGCTTCTGAAAATGAGGAGAGTGAAGAGTGGGAGCTTGCTTCTGCTGATCTGGTTTCAAAAGCTGGGTGTTTTTTCTTGCTTAGAAGTGGTTGGACTCTGTGATCTGAAACCTCTATTTCCAACCTCTAAAGGAACCTGTGATTCTATGGAAGGGGGTGTGAAAGCCTGGCAGGAAAGTCAACCTACACTTGGCAAGAATTTATCCATCTCAGCTGCTTGGCAGGAATTTATCTTGATTTGGCTGGGATGTAAGAATTTCACATTTTTGTGTCCTGAGCACTAACTTTCTGCATTTATGTTGGCAGGATGTCTCTGCAGAAGAGCTGCACAGGCCATTTAATTAATTAGGGCTCACTAAAACTCTCATTTGAATGTAGGGAAGGATTCTGAGCGAGGCAACGATTTGCTCCACCCCTACAGTGCTGGAAGGGAGTTGTGTATGAGATCCCATGCACTGCAAACCCAGCTTTTGTTCTTGCCTTATCATGGAATCATTCCTGCTGGGCTGTAAAACACGGGAGAGAGCCAGGTGAACATCCCCCATTACCTTTGGGCTCCAGAGTAACAATACCCTGTGGATCTTGTATGTCACAGGCTCCAGGTCTCTGAAAGGGCTTGACTCTGTTCTGTTCTGTATTAAAATGCTTCTTTGAGGAATACAAAAATGCTTCTTCCAAACTTTTGGATATGTAAAGTTGAACTTACTCCTTGTTTACCAGAAGGAAAAAGGGCAATGGAACAAATGTTCAGTGCCATGAACAGTGTATTGAATGAGAGGGAAACATCAAGATGGGAGCAGACGAGTCCCAGGCTTATTCTTCTGCCCAAAGGGAACGGCAGTGAAACAGTATCACAGTATCACAGTCTCACGGTATCACCAAGGTTGGAAGAGACCTCACAGATCATCAAGTCCAACCCGTTACCACAGAGCTCAAGGCTAGACCATGGCACCAAGTGCCACGTCCAATCCTGCCTTGAACAGCTCCAGGGACGGCGACTCCACCACCTCCCTGGGCAGCCCATTCCAGTAGCCAATGACTCTCTCAGTGAAGAACTTTCTCCTCACCTCAAGCCTAAATTTCCCCTGGCGCAGCTTGAGGCTGTGTCCTCTTGTTCTGGTGCTGGCTGCCTGAGAGAAGAGAGCAACCTCCTCCTGGCTACAACCACCCCTCAGGTAGTTGTAGACAGCAATAAGGTCTGCCCTGAGCCTCCTCTTCTCCAGGCTAAACAATCCCAGCTCCCTCAGCCTCTCCTCGTAGGGCTGTGCTCGAGGCCTCTCCCCAGCCTCGTTGCCCTTCTCTGGACACGTTCAAGCATCTCAATGTCCCTCTTAAACTGGGGGGCCCAGAACTGGACACAGTACTCAAGGTGTGGTCTAACCAGTGCAGAGTACAGGGGCAGAATGACCTCCCTGCTCCTGCTGGCCACACCATTCCTGATGCAGGCCATAAGCCCATTTGAAATACTGAGACCTACTGAGAATTCTCTAGTTGAAGAAATGGATTTGGTAGTTTCAAGGTAGAAAGCTGGCAGCTGGGAAGTGAGCATGGTGTGTTTAATGAAGTGCAGCCTTTGTTATGTGGCTGTTTAATGACCTTTAAAAGAACAATCAGGAATATCCCTGGCTTTTGAGTTTGGAAGTCTACAACTACCTGAAAGGAGGCTGTAGCCAGGTAGGGGTTGGTCTTTTCTGCCAGTCAAGCAGCAACAGAACAAGGGGACACAGTCTCAAGTTGTGCCAGGGCAGGTCTAAGCTGGATGTTAGGAGGAAGTTGTTGGCAGAGAGAGTGATTGGCATTGGAATGGGCTTCCCAGGGAGGTGGTGGATTTGCCGTGCCTGGAGGTGTTGAAGCCAAGCCTTGCTGGGGCACTTAGTGCCATGGTCTGGTTGATTGGACAGGGCTGGGTGCTAGGTTGGAGTGGATGAGCTTGGAGGTCTCTTCCAACCTGGCACTGCTTGAACACCTCCAAGTTGCTGCTTTAAATCTGAAAGCAATTCTTTAGTTCCTTGTTGCAGAAGCATTTATGAAAGCAGTAGGAATAAACTTCTCATGCTAGGGTGTTTTTTAACTTTTTAATGCCAGCTATTTTCCTGGGTTTATACAACATGAGAATTGTTCACCTTCCCAGTTGTTCCACAGGTATCTTTTGCACTTCTGAGTTGGTTTAGCTGCATAGCAAATCCATGTAGGTTACAGCCTGCTCACCGCAGTGTGAAGTGTCATCCCCAATAAAGAGCTGGGATCTTGCAGAAGCAGAGCAGCCTCTTCTGACCAAAACCAAGGTGAAGGCCCAACTGTTTACTTGTATCCAAAAATGCCTTTACAAAGCAAAATCTTTCTTGTAAATGAAGTGAAAGAGAGGGAATTTTTCCAATCCATTAGTTGTTCAAGCTTTGAAAGGAAAATACTACTTACCCATGTTACTGGTAATAACCAGCAACAGGAAAACTCAGACCAAGAGTTGACTGAGCCAATGGAGAGTATTCCTTCTTCCCCAAAACTGTTATTTTTTATTGCTGTGCTTGCAGTTAAGCACAGAAACAAATACAGTGATGAAGAGGGAAAACGACAGCAGGGTCCCTTTTTGCTCGTTGCTGTCGACCTGGTTTACTGCAGTGGCTCACCGAGGTTGAGACGGAGTTACCAGCACTGCTCTGCCTTCTGTGGAGTAAAGTTCTTTCTGTGGCAATGCATAAAATTAATGATCTATGGGAGAGGTGTTCAGGCTTTTTCTCACTTTGTAAAACTGCACACACAGTCATGGATGGAAAAGTAGTCTGCAAGCCTCTGTTTTCCGTCTCTGCCCTTCCTATCCGATGTGTGCAGTTCTGGAGCCCCCAGCACAAGAAGGACGTGGAACTGTTAGAGCGAGTCCAGAGTCCACCAAGATGCTGAGAGGGCTGCAGCAGCTCTGCTCTGAGGACAGGCTGAGAGAGTTGGGGCTCTGCAGCCTGGAGAAGAGAAGGAAAGTTAACCCTGGGTAGTGCTGTATGAACTTGGGCTAGAGGTGGAAATTTGTACGGGGAGCTTTCAGGCCAAGTATTTGAAGCTGCCGCACTGGCTTGGATGGCTTTTAATTGCAGTTGATGGCAGTGAAAGTGAACTTCAGTTGTGTTTAAGGTGTAATGCTGTAGAACTGGAAATGTGCTAAAACTTCCTTCTGCAGAAAATAAGGAATGCAATGAGAGTTGGGGCTCTGCAGCCTGGAGAAGAGAAGGCTTCCAGGAGACCTTGGAGTGGCCTTCCAGTATCTGAAGGGGGCTACAGGAAGGCTGGGGAGGGACTACTGACAAGGTCTGGTAATGACAGGAAGAGGAGGAATGGGTTTAAAGTGGCAGAGAGGAGATTGAAACTGGATGTTAAGAAGAAGCTCTTTGCAATGAGGGTGGTGAGACACTGGCACAGGTTGCCCAGGGAGGTTGTGGAGGACAGAAGCACCCAACGTGATCCTCCTTGGAGGTGTTCAAGGCCAGGTTGAATGAGGCCTTGAGTGACCTGTTCTAGTGGGAAGTGTCCCTGCCTATGGCAGGGGTTTGGAACTGCCTGAGCTGCTGAGCTGAGGTCACTTCCAACCTAAACCATTCTCTGATTCTATTCTATGATTGTAAGAAAAAAAAAGCTTTGCTATTGACCATCCTTTTCTAACAGCTCTCCAGTGAATCTTGGTACCAGGTTCTGCACAGGTAAGTTTCAAAAGAAGAATGGTTGTTTTGAGCAAGACTAAGGAGAAAGACACAGTGGGACAGCAGCCTGCAGACCCCTGCTGTCTCATGAAGTGCCTTCTATGTGGTATATGGCCACCTGAAACTAAAGAGGTGATTGCCTGCTCAGTGGAACGAGGGGAAACCGCCATGGGATGCACAGCAGAGGGAGAGGGGAGAGAGTGGGAGGCTTCTGTTAAGAATAGTGCTTGATGGTGAGGGTGGTGAGACACTGGCACAGGTTGCCCAGGGAGGTTGTGGAGCACAGAAGCACAGAATGTGATCTTTGACCACATTTTGTGTTTCTCTGCTCCACAACCTCCCTGGAGGTGTTCTTTCCAGTGAGGGTGGTGAGACTCTGGCACAGGTTGCCCAGGGAGGTCGTGGCTGCTCCCTCCCTGAAGGTGTTCAAGGCCAGGCTGAATGAGGCTGGGCTGGAAGGTCAACCTCTCTGCAGGAAGAGCTGCCTGGGATGGTACCAGACTACAGATATGAGCCACTGGCACAGATTGCTCAGGGAGGTTGTGGAGCACAGAAGATCACATTCTGTCCTCCTTTGCTCCACAACCTCCCTGGAGGTGTTCAAGGCGAGGTTGGATAAGGAACCTGTTCTAGTGGGAAGTGTCCCTGCCTATGGCAGGGGGACTTGGACCTGGCTGAGCTTTGAGCTCCCTTCCAACCTAAACCATTCTGTGGTGTTTGCTGTTCTGTCAGTTGAGGGTGGTGAAGACACTGGCACAGGTTGAGGGTGGTGAAGACACTGGCACAGGTTGAGGGTGGTGAAGACACTGGTACAGGTTTCCCAGGGAGGTTGTGGAGCACAGAAGCACAGAACGTGATCAAAGATCACGTTCTGTGCTTCTGTGCTCCACAACCTCCCTGGAGATGTTCAAGGCCAGGTTGGATGAGGCTTTGAGCAACCTGTTCTATAGAATCATAGAATGGTTTAGGTTGGAAGGGACCTCAAGGATCATCCAGCTCCAACCCCCTGCCGTTCTAGCGGGAAGTGTCCCTGCCTATGGCAGGGGGACTTGGACCTGGCTGGGCTTTGAGCTTCCTTCCAACCTAAACCATTCTGTGGTGTTTACTGTTCTGTCAGTTGAGTGTTTTCCTTCTGTCTGTCTTCTTTCTCTTCTGGACTTGGCCGGGCCTGGTGCAAACCCCAATCATTCAACAGTGCTGGAGAGTAGATAGTATTTACCTCAATAATGGTAGTTTCTTTTCGCTTCTTTTTAACCCTCAATTCAGATGATGGTTCCAAGCCAACGCCTACCATGGAGACCCAGCCTGTTTTTGATGGAGAAGGTAAGAGCATTCCTTAGCATAACAACACCAATGTTAAAAACCAGCCCAACAACCTGCTTCCCTTTTCCCTAGGATTTATGGCTCGGATGCTTTCTTTATCCTGCAAAGCAGAAAAGCCAGTGAATCTCCATAAGTTATCCACATTTCACAGTGCCCCTGGGACCTCAGGCATTTTCCTTAATCCTTTTACATCCTCCCCTCTTCCCTGGAATCCAACAATAACACCAGCTGAGCAGATTCCTGGAGTTAACCTTGGAGGAGAAGGTGTCATGCATCAAGTCAGAAATGGCAGCTTCCTTTAGTCTCTGCTTATCCTCTTACTCTCTCCCACTCTCCTGATACCAGTGCTGGAGTTTCATAACCTTTGCAGTGTGTTACAGCTTCGGGGGAGGGAGGGAAGAGCTAAACCACAGCCTGTGAATGTTGACTTGGAAGCAGAGTGCTGGGAGTTTGCTCTGTTTAGCAATTGCTTTCATTGACGCAAATACTATTTAAGCAAATGAAGTCAGTGTCCTGGGCCCACTTAATTCGTGGCCCACCAAGGCAGCTTCCTTCTCCAGTGGGATAATCTTGCAGTTACACTGTTTTAGAGAGGGAATAGCAGACCTTGGTTCATTGCAGGCCTTCAAACAAGGGTAAAATGTCTGTCATGACAGAGGGTTCGAGCCTTTCGCAGCACAAACATGGGCAGCAGTGGGGACAGTGGTCCTTGAGCAGCCAGGCAGAGAGGGACCTGAGGGTGTGTGATGGTTTGGGTGTTCCTTGCCCCACTTCACCATTCTGTAAATCACCCAGACTAGACTCAGCTGGCTCTGGAAATTGAATGAAGCTTATATTTACAGCTTAGCACAAGATACAAGCAGATATGTACAGTATCTACAGCTCTAGACAGACATAGACAAGGTAAAAGGTGATACAGAAACACAACAGCCCTCCCAGAAACCTGAGTCCACAGGAGGGGCTCCCAACCACCCTTCCACCTTCTCCCACCCCTCTGTACCTTGTCCCAGACGTTGCCTTGTGCCCAAGGAGGACTGGAGGGTTGGCCAGGGGGTTAGGAAGCAGGTGGATTAATCAGAGAGATAGCAGGTTAGGTTAGAGAGAGAGAAAAATGCAGCCCACAGCTTGGACAGAGAGCGACTCTTATCTGTGTTTGAATTCTTGCTCTTATACATCTCAGCAAGCCTATGAGTGAAGTAGACATCACCATTGTTTTCTTCTCACAGCCTGTGATCTAATTCCTCTCACCAAAACATTCTAGCTAGCTTCAAACTACCACAGGGTGCTGGTCAACAGCAGCTGAACATGAGCCAGCAGTATGCCCATGTGGCTCAGGAGCAGTGTGGGCAGCAGGATAAGGGAGGTTCTTCTGCCCCTGTGCTCAGCACTGCTCAGGCCACCCCTTGAGTGCTGTGTCCAGTTCTGGGCTCCTTAATTCAAGTGAGATATTGAGGTGCTGGAAGGTGTCCAGTGAAGGGAGATGAAGCTGGTGAGGGGCCTGGAGCACAGCCCTGTGAAGAGAGGCTGAGGGAGCTGGGGGTGTGCAGCCTGCAGAAGAGGAGGCTCAGGGCAGACCTCATTGCTGTCTGCAGCTGCCTAAAGGGAGGCTGTAGCCAGGTGGGGTTGGGCTCTTCTGCCAGGCACCCAAGGACAGAACAAGAGGACACAGTCTCAAGCTGTGCCAGGGCAGGTCCAGGCTGGATGTTAGGAGGAAGTTGTTGGCAGAGAGGGTGATTGGCATTGGAATGGGCTGCCCAGGGAGGTGGTGGAGTCGCCGTCCCTGGAGGTGTTCAAGACAAGATTGGATGAGGCACTTAGTGCCATGGTTTAGTTAATGAGAAGGATTAGGTTATAGATTGGAGTGGATGATCCTAGAGGTCCTTTCCAACCTGGTTAATTCTGGTTAGCAGCTGCCTGCCTTGTCTGTTGCTTAGATGTAGTGCTGGTTTTCTACAGCTTTAAACCCACAACCATTATAAGTCAAGTTGTGGGCAGAAGTCCAAACTCTGTGACCCACCTGAAAGTGCAGCCCATAAGGCAGCGAAGGGAAAGCCCTGTGCATTTTCATACTGACCTGCTCTACTTAGCACTTCTTTTAAACTGGATCAAAGCCAGAGTCAGAGACCACTGAGAGTAGGTGTTGCTGTTGATACCTCCTGCCTGCTTGTAAAATCAAGTGATGGGGTGGAGAGGGTTTTTGTAGTTAAAATAAGCTTATTTAATGGCAGGATGCTGCAATCTTGACACTTCCATTTAGTGATTGTTGCTTGGTAAGAGTTTTCTCATGAGATTTAGGGAACAAAGCAAAGCCCTCAGAGCAAAATAAAAGCATTCCCAGATCAACAAAGGAAGCTGAAGCCATGCTGACTATCTCTTGTTTATGTCAAAAGAAAGCTCTTCCTTGCAGCAGGTCAATGTGGCATTAAATTGCTGTTGGTAATCACAAACTTCTGGCCTTTAAGTTGCCCCCTGACAATGTGCCCATAGATATTCAAAGGAGGATCTGTACTGGTGAAATGTAGGAGTGAGCCCATCCAGTTAATATGTCTTGTTCAGAAGTTCCTTCTAGGAGTGACTCGGTGGTATCATAGAATACAGCTGATTGCAAGAGACCTCAGAGATCATCCAGTCCAACCCTTAAACCAGCACTGAAGAATGTTATCACAGAATACAGGTGATTGCAAGAGACCTCAAAGATCATCCAGTCCAACCCTTAAACCAGCACTGGTTAACACAGAGCCATATCCCTAAGTACCAGGTCCACAGACTGCTTAGAAATCTCCAGTGACTCCACCACTGCCCTGGGCAGACCACTCCAATGTTTGATAATCCTTTCTGCGAAGAAGTACTTCTTAATATCCAGCCTAAATCTCCTCTGGTGCAGTTTGAAACCATTTCCTCTAGCCATGTTGCTTACCACCAAGAAGAGACTGACCCCTGGCCACAACAACCCCAAGCAGTGCTACAGGCTGGGGACAGAGTGGCTGAGAGCAGCCAGGAAGAAAGGGACCTGGGGGTGCTGGGAGAGAGGAGCTGAAGATGAGGCAGCAGTGTGCCCAGGTGGGCAGGAGAGCCAATGGCATCCTGGGCTGGCTCAGGAGCAGTGTGGGCAGCAGGACAAGGGAGGTTCTTCTGCCCCTGTGCTCAGCACTGCTCAGGCCACAACTTGAGTGCTGTGTCCAGTTCTGGGTTCCTGAATTGCAGAGAGATGTTGATGTGCTGGAAGGTGTCCAGAGAAGGGCAGCAAGGCTGGGGAGGGGCCTGGAGCACAGCCCTGTGAGGAGAGGCTGAGGGAGCTGGGGGTGTGCAGCCTGCAGAAGAGGAGGCTCAGGGCAGACCTCATTGCTCTCTACAACTACCTGAAGGGAGGCTGCAGCCAACCTGCTCAATTCTAAGATTCTCTGATTCCTCACTCCAGCCTCCCTTCAAGTAGTTGTAGGGAGCAGTAAGATCTCTTCTCTAGACTGAACAATCCTGGCTCCCTTGGGTGCTCCCTGTAGGTCATGTGTTCTAGGCCCTTCACAAGCCTTGTTGCCCTTCTCTGGACACGCTTCAGCACCTTGATGTCCTTCTTGTACTGAGTAGCCCAGACCTGAACATAATACTCATAATGATTTAGCCATTCTGTTTGAACTGGGCAAACCTCTTGGGAAATGGTGCAGTGAGGAGGCCTTTTCTGGTCCTTCTGGTGACAGGCAGCCTGAAGAGAAAGCTTATGCAGGCTTCTGTGAAAAGCACTTTCAGTCCAAAACCTTTGCATTGATGTGTAGGTGAAATCAAGTCTGATTAATGGGCTTGGAGAGTGTGAAAAGATTGCCTCTCACACGTCTTGCACTATATTATGCAGGACCTTATCTCCTAGACAACAGCAGTGGCTTCCTGTTGTGTTAGCAGAGTCACTTATGACTTGGGAGAAGACAATGTGACAGGCAAGTTAATGAAGCTATGCACCAATGAGTAACTTCTGCAAAGTTTGTCACTCTGCATTTGTCATCCCTCTTAGGAAAACAGGAGTAACTAGATTGAAGTGGTGATTGAGGGGCCTGGGAGGAGAGGCTGAGGGAGCTGAGGGTGTGCAGCTTGCAGAAGAGGAGGCTCAGGGCAGAGCTCATTGCTGTCTACAACTCCCTGAAGGGAGACTGTAGGCAGGTGGGGTTGGGCTCTGCTCTCAGGCAAGCAGCAACAGAAGAAGGGGACAGAGTCTCAAGCTGTGCCAGGGGAGGTCTAGGCTGGATGTTAGGAGGAAGTTGTTGGCAGAGAGAGTGATTGGCATTGGAATGGGCTGCCCAGGGAGGTGGTGGAGTCTCTGTCCCTGGAGGTGTTGAAGCCAAGCCTGGCTGGGGCACTTAGTGCCATGGTCTGGTTGACTGGACAGGGCTGGGTGCTAGGTTGGACTGGAGGAGCTTGGAGGTCTCTTCCAACCTGGTTGATTCTCATCTCAGGTACTTGTAGAGAGCAAAAAGGTCTCTCCCTGAGCCTCCTTTATTCCAGGCTAAACAACTCTGAAAAGCAGTCCTGTGGAGAGGGACCTGGGGGTGCTGGTGGATAACAAGTTCCCCATGGCACAGCAATGTGCCCTTGTGGCCAAGAAGGCCACTGGGATCCTGGGGTGTATTAGGAGGAGTGTGTCCAGCAGATCAAGGGAGGTTCTCCTGCCCCTCTACTCTGCCCTGCTGAGACCTCATCTTGAATACTGTGTTCAGTTTTGGGCTCCCCAGTTGAAGAGGGACAGGGATCTGCTGGAGAGGGTCCAGCGAAGGGTTACGAGGATGATGAGGGGACTGGAGGGCACTGCCTGATGAGGAGAGGCTGAGGGACCTGGGGCTGTTCAGTCTGGAGAAGAGAAGACTGAGAGGGGACTTGATAAATGGTTATAAGTATCTGAGGGCTGCCAGGAGGTGTGGACAGGCTCTGCTCACTGCTCCCTGGGACAGGACAAGGAGCAGTGGATGGAAACTGCAGCAAAAGAGGTTCTGCCTCAACACAAGAGGGAACTTCTTTCCTGTAAGGGTCCCAGAGCACTGGCACAGGCTGCCCAGAGAGGTTGTGGAGTCTCCTTCTCTGGAGCCTTCCAAGGCCTGTCTGGATGTGTTCCTGTGTGGCCTGAGCTAGATTGTGTGGTCCTGCTGTGGCAGAAGGGTTGGACTGGATGATCTCCTTGGGTCCCTTCCAACCCCTGACATCCTGTGACCTGTGAACTCCAGTTCCCTCAGCCAGTCCTTGTAGGATTTGTGCTCTAGACCCTTCATCAGCTTGTTGCCCTTCTGTGGATACACTCCATCTCAATATTATTCTTGTAGTGAGGACTCCCAAACTGACTACAGGATTCAAGGTGTGGCCTCACCGGTGCCAAATACAGGAGGACAGTGGCTTCCCTAGTATTACAGTATCACACAGTCTCACAGTATCACCAAGGTTGGAAGAGACCTCACAGATCATCAAGTCCAACCCTTCACCACAGAGCTCAAGGCTAGACCATGGCACCAAGTGCCACGTCCAATCCTGCCTTGAACAGCTCCAGGGATGGCGACTCCACCACCTCCCTGGGCAGCCCATTCCAGTAGCCAATGACTCTCTCAGTGAAGAACTTTCTCCTCACCTCAAGCCTAAACTTCCCCTGGCACAGCCTGAGGCTGTGTCCTCTTGTTCTGGCGCTGGCTGCCTGAGAGAAGAGAGCAACCTCCCCCTGGCCACAGCCACCCCTCAGGTAGTTGTAGACAGCAATAAGGTCACCCCTGAGCCTCCTCTTCTCCAGGCTAAACAATCCCAGCTCCCTCAGCCTCTCCTCGTAGGGCTGTGCTCGAGGCCTCTCACCAGCCTCATCCCCCTTCTCTGGATAAAAGTCCTGCTGGCCACACAGTTTCTGATAGATGGCCAGGAAAATGGTGCAATGAAACCTGCAGAGAAGGTGATTTTGTTAATTAAGTTTACTACTGCTGGACTGTCAGTGTTGAACCTCACTGGAAAAGGTGCCTGGAACACGACTGCACTAGTGCCTGCAGTCAGTGTAGCAGAGAATCTTTAGGAAGGGGAAAATCATCTTTGTTTTCCTTTCATGCTCTTCAATTCATGTTTCTTCAATTTTCCTTGCAGTTGTCTGGCTTCTCCTTTGACTCAGAGCCATGTAAATGTCAACAAGGGAGCAGGAGACCTCTTGTGAAAACCTCTTGGAGGAAATTAAGACATACTCCAGGGTGTAATGTTTCAGGCATTCTCTTATGGAAACTTAGAATCATAGAATGCCAGAGGCTGGAAGGCACCTCCAAAGCTCACCTGGTCCAGCCCTGCTGCCAGAGCAGGATCACACAGGAACACATCCAGAGGGTTCTTGAATATCTCCAGAGAGGGAGACTCCACAACCCCCCTGGGCAGCCTGTCCCAGTGCTCTGTCACCCTCACAGGGAAAAAATTCTTCCTCAAGTTCCCATGGAACCTCCTCTGCCTCAGCTTCCACCCAGTGCCCCTTGTGCTGTCTCTGGGCATCACCCAGCAGAGCCTGGCTCCAGCCTCCTGCCACTCACCTGCACATCTTTATAAAGATGAACGAGGTCACCTCTTAGTCTTGTCTTCTCCAAGCAGCACAGCCCCAACTCCCTCAGGCTCTCCTTGTAAGAAAGAAGTTCACCACAGGATGGGGTTCACCAGCTAGAGCCATCACCTGACTCCATACTGTTCCAGAAGACTTTCTTCCACCTCACTGAGGTCACCTCTCAATCTCCTCTATTTCAAGCCCCAGCTCCTTCAGTCTCTCATTATAAGGAAGGTGTTCAGCTTCCTTAATAGTTTTTGGAACTTAGGAAATTACCAGTCCTGAGAGTATCACTGTAGGAGCTTTAGTAGTAGAATCATGGTCTAGGCTGGAAGGAACCTCAAGGATGGTCCATCTCCAACCCCCTGCTGTAGGCAGGGACACCTCCCACTAGAATAGGTCACTCAAGGCCTCATCCAACCTGGCCTTAAACATCTCCAGGGAGGAAGCAGCCACAGCCTCCCTGGGCAACCTGTGCCAGTGTCTCACCACCCTCACTGTGAAGAACTTCCTCCTGACATCTGGTCTATGGTCCTGAGTGCTGCTGTGCTCGGTTCTGATCAAGCGCTTCTGTGCTGTCCCCTCAGTGCCTTAGGGCAGGCTCGCTGTGTTCTGAAGTGGATTTGCACACTCTAGAGGAGGCACTCTCAGGACATTTAGGTTTGGATGTCTTGGTTGTAGTGGCTCAGACAGGATTTTTCTAACCAGAACTTGTTTCTCTAGTAGACATCCTTTCAAGTCTTTCCAGAAATAAGCTTAATTTCTCTGCCTGTTTATTTCAGACTTGGCTGTTGCTGGTTTTGGGGAGCTGACTATGGTCAGCTCTTAACTGCCCTGCTAAAGCAATATTTAAAGTCTGAAATGACTTTGCTTTTCATCTCCATTTTGTGTGTAATTTAGTGGAAAGCAATCTATACTGTAGCACACAACAAAGCCTTTGAAATATGTCTGGAGGAGAAAGGATTTACATTTTCAAATTGAGCAAGGGTTGGGGGGAATTAAAAAGCAAAACACCATCCAAACAACAAAAACCAACCAAACCAAACCAGATTGTCTTGGCAGCAGAGAAGGTAGCCTCTGGAACGGGGAGGTAAGGAGATTACCTTATAGAGTCATAGAATGGTTTAGGTTGGAAGGGACCTCAAGGATCATCCAGCTCCAACCCCCTGCCATAGCCAGGGACACCTCCCACTAGAGCAGGTTGCTCAAGGCCTCATCCAGCCTGGCTTTAAACACCTCCAGGGAGGAAGCAGCCACAACCTCCCTGGGCAACCTGTGCCAGTGTCTCACCACCCTCACTGTAAAGAACTTCCTCCTAACATCCAGTCTAAATCTCCCCTCTGCCAACTTAAACCCATTCCCCCTCGTCCTGACATTACCAGACCTTGTCAATAGTCCCTCCCCAGCCTTCCTGTAGGCTCCCTTCAGATACTGGAAAGCCACTCTAAGGTCTCCTCGAAGCCTTCTCTTCTCCAGGCTGCAGAGCCCCAACTCTCTCAGCCTGTCCTCATAGCAGAGCTGCTGCAGCCCTCTGAGCATCTTCGTGGCTCTCCTCTGGACTGGCTCCAGCAGTTCCATGTCCTTCTTGTGTTGGGGGCTCCAGAACTGCACACAGTACTGCAGGTGGGGTCTGAGGAGAGCAGAGTAAAGGGGAAGAATCACCTCCCTTGCCCAGCTGGCCAGTGGCTCCTAAGAGCTCATGAGCCAATGTTTGCAGAGTTGCTGGGTCATTTAAGGCATGACTGTAGCTAAGGTCTTGTCCTCCTGAGTAACAGACATGTGTGTTCCCTGGTTGCTGGAGTTTCCTTAGGACAGTTGTTTTTTTTTTTCTCTTTCAGAAATCACAGCACCAACCCTTTGGATTAAGCACTTGGTCATCAAAGATTCCAAACTGAACAGCTCCAGCGTAAGGAATTCAGGTAATGTTCCACCTGGAAAAGTTTCTTTTAGCTGTTTTTCAGTCCCAAGCTGTACTTGTTTCATTCTTCCTTCTTTGTAGCTACCCTGCAGCTTTTCAGTGTTGCAGGACTACAAGTGCAGGCAGCATACTTCGTTGTGTGTCCCCAGGGCCACGGTCGATGCATGATGAGGGTCGTTTGCTTCTCTAAACCAGACCTGGGCAACCTCAAACGATGTAATCTAACAATTCACCCTAGCTGTCTGCCGTCTTTGTTCTCTTTGTTTCTCAGCTGTCTTTCACAGGTGATGTATTTTGCTCTGAGATCTGGGCTGTGGTTGTGATCTAAGCAGTTGAGAAAGTATTGAAAGGGGCTTCTCTTCTAGCAACATCAGTATTCTTCTTTGCTGAGAATTAGATTATTTCACAAGTGAAAGTAGATCACTTGGGTCTGGACCTAAATAACTCTTGAGAGTATTTTTGTGGGTGATAGAGTGCCTAAAAGAAGACCCAAGTGTAAAAGCCAGTAAAGATCATGAACATGAGCGGAGGAAAAGAGGTGGAAGATGTGAGGTTAAGATGTAAAACTTGAGATGGGAGATGAGGGTGGAGTCACTGCAATCACAAGAAACTGCAAGAGTCTGAAGATGAAGGTGAGAGAGTCTTGGTAGGAATGGTTTCTGTCTGATACTTCACTGAAGTATCCTGCTCTAGTGGGAGGTGTCTGTGGTGGAGAGGACTTCTGCCCTTATCGCCCGTGTGTGGCG
>WAAF01019752.1:0-16611 GCA_013400475.1 Tricholaema leucomelas
GCTAGCTAGGCTCAAACTAGCACATTGGCATTTATTTGGATGTACTATGAACATATTAAAACAAAACAAACTAACCAAACAACAAAACTAATACCAGATATAAAAGCCATCTGGTTTATTTTTCCAAGAAGTTTAAGGAGCAGGTGCAGATTCCCACCTCCCACCCCCCCCNCACCCCCTATTGTTCTTTCTTTGAAATAAATATGGAACTGAATAGTCTAGAATTTGTGGATATAAAACCTAAAATATGTTTTGGTATCAGAGATGATTGTTCAAATTCCTGAACCAAACACCTGGTGAAAACAGAGCTCCTGTATTTCATAGTGATTTCTCTCAGTGAACTATACAGCTAAGCCCAGGGAATTATTGCCAGATGATGTTGTGTAGGCAAAATAATTTACATGTGTTTAAAAATGCTGAGAAATAGGTGGAAAAATGTTTCCTGGCTGACTGTTAAATGCAAATAATCTTGGGTTTGGGTTTGAGTACCAAAGCTCTGGAACTGAGAGAGTGTAGGAAGAAACGTGGCTGTGTGATGGCGTACCTCTGATCCTCTGCCCTCAGCCTTCACTGCCAGCTGCTATTTGGAGCATGAAGCTGAGCTAAATGCATTTTAGTTAGGTGCTGGACATTACTGGGGTAGAATTTGTACCATTAAAGCACCTGAAAATATCGTTGTGTCATTTAGAACTCACTGATGGCAGGTTTCAACTATTTAAGTTCTCCTTAGTGACGTTAAGCAAAATTAATTTGTCCTTTTAGTTTCAATTTTCTATAGCGCTGTGTTTTCTGTTATCTTCTCGTCCCCTCTGATCCTCCATATTGTGCTGGTTCCTGTTCTGTTTTGTTGGGATTTTTAACTTCAGTTTAGCTGATAAGTTTGCTCAAACAGGCATGGTCATATATAAACTGTAGTGTGAATACTCACCTTTTACTCTTGGGCAAATTGCTCACCACAAGGTAAGAGTGTACTACAGGACTACTTGTGCTAGTCTGAGCCTAGCTGGGATGTTTTGGTGAGAAGAATTAGATCATAGGCTGAGAAATGAAAACAATGGTGTCTACTTCCCTCAGTCTCGCTGAGATGGGTAGCAAGGAAAAGCAAAACATTAGATAAGGTCACTTTTGCTTGGGCACTTGGCTTGGGCACTTCGTGCTGGGCTGTGCTCTCAGCTCCTTGCCTGCTGGGGAGAGCTGAGGCTGCTGGCTGGACTCCATCTTGCTTTTTAACCTCACCCTCCTTTTGCTTTGGCTGATTTCGCCTTTGCTTCTTAAATCCTCTTGGCCAAACCTCCATTCTTCCTTGGGACTGGGGTAAGGTTGAGAGGGGTAGGGGGAAGGTGAGGGGGTGGTTGAGAGCCCCTTCTGGGGACTCAGGTTTCTGGGAGATGGAGTTGTGTCTGTATTGCCTTTTTACCTTGTATGTTTCTGTCTATTACTGTATATACTGTAAATATCTGCTTGTAAATTGTGCTAGCTGTAAATATAAGCTTCATTCAAATTTCCAGAGCTGACTGAGTCTAGTCTGGGTAGTTTTTACAAAGTGTGGGGGGCGGGGGATACCCAAACCATCACACTGCTATACATAAAGCAATGGCATTTTCATTGTGTTGTGATGAGAAGACTTCAGCTTGCTGATGACCTCAGGAAGGCAGGCTGTTTCATGCATGTGATTTTAGCTCATTGAAATGGCAAAGATCCTTTTTGACCATATGTCACCAAAAGCCTTCTTTTAGCACGCTAGCTTCTCTTCTGTCATTGAGTTTATCGTGCTGATGAAGGCCCACAGAGAAGGTGGCGATGCCAATAGGCAGGGCTTGGAGAGATGCAAACTTTGAAGGAATGTAAAATGAGGAAAGAGTCATGGGGCTGAAATTCAACAATACATAGAGGAAATGGGAAAGGATTGAAATTTACAGATATCAACAGCAAGAGCAGAATTAAATTTCAAGCTTTCAAAACCAAATAAAAAAAATAAGCTCAGAGCCAGATTTCAGAATCCTGGTTTTGTTCATTCATATTGATCGCAGAGTAAATGCCATCTACCTCTGTGAGATTGCTCAGTCATAGACATGACAATTAGATCTGTGCTCTCTCTATGGTTCACATCCTCTGGTGTAATGGGTGCCAGCAGCATAAACAGAGGTTTATAGTAGCTCTTGTGGAGCCTGTGGAAGATTATTGACGCAAGTGAGTACTCAACATCATGGGTGCAAATGGCAGCTTTGGAAGATAAGGAGGTGGGTAGGTTCAGACTGAACGTGAGAAGGAAGTTGTTCAGCATGAGAGTGGTGACAGCCTGGAATGGGTTGCCCAGGGAGGTGGTTGAAGCCTCATCTCTGGAGGTGTTTAAAGCCAGGCTGGCTGAGGCTCTGGCCAGCCTAATCTAGGGAAAGGTGCCCCTGGGCACGGCATGAGAGTTGGAACTAAATGAACCATGTGGTCCCTTCCAACCCTGACTGATTCTATGATTCTATGATAAGTTACTCTGGTATCCTCAGTATTAGAGGCAAGCAGGATAAAACCTGTACAAAGCAGAAGCATACAACTCACAAGATCTTTTCATGCTCCCAGTCACGGCTGAGGAATGCCTGTGAGATTGTCTAAACCACGTTCTGAGATTCATTCCTTACAGTAGCTTTGGCCTGTATGTTTTCTAGCTGTGTTTTAAAAGCCCCAGCTGAGGGGAACACTATCGCTTGAGCTTTAACACACTGACATGATTTAATTCCTCAGCTTTGATTCTGCCTTTTCAGTCCAAGAAAGGAAGAATAAAGAATCAATTACTTTCAGAGTACCAAAGAAATGTATATGAAAGTTTCCTTCATATAAATGAACAAGTGGTCTCACTGAAGTGTCAGCACAAATTTTCCTTTCTTTTCTTTCTGTCTTTTTTTTTTTTTTTCTTTCCAATAGAGCTTCTTTAGAGGTTTCCACTCCCTCTCTATTTTTACCCCAAAAGCTGCTGGAAACACAGAAATTCCAGATTCTGTTCCCTCCCTACCACTGAAATGAGACTCTCAATATCCTCAGAAATCAATTTTGTTCTTGCAGTATCTTCTGAAGGGTAAAGAGATAGGAAGGAATGTATTATGTTTATTTACAGTGTCTTTTTGTGCTTGAAGACGCTGATGCATGAAAATGCCATTGGAAAAAACACAAAGGCACAAAGCACTGAAGAGGTTTTGCAGGACAAGTGAAAAAGAGATAAAAGCAAAGAAATGACAAACCAAATTAGAATCATAGAATCAATCATAGAATAGTTTAGGTTGGAAGGGACCTCAAGGATCATCCAGCTCCAACCCCCTGCCATAGGCAGGGACACCTCCCACTAGAGCAGGCTGCTCAAGGCCTCATCCAGCCTGGCTTTGAACACCTCCAGGGAGGAAGCATCCACAACCTCCCTGGGCAACCTGTTCCAGTGTCTTACCACCCTCACTGTAAAGAACTTCCTCCTAACATCCAGTCTAAATCTCCCCTCTTCCAGCTTAAACCCATTCCCCCTCGTCCTGACATTACCAGACCTTGTCAATAGTCCCTCCCCAGCCTTCCTGTAGGCTCCCTTCAGATACTGGAAAGCCACTCTAAGGTCTCCTCGAAGCCTTCTCTTCTCCAGGCTGAAGAGCCCCAACTCTCTCAGCCTGTCCTCATAGCAGAGCTGCTCCAGCCCTCTGATCATCTTCGTGGCTCTCCTCTGGACCCGCTCCAGCAGTTCCATGTCCTTCTTGTGTTGGGGGCTCCAGAACTGCACACAGTACTCCAGGTGGGGTCTGAGGAGAGCAGAGTAAAGGGGGAGAATCCCCTCCCTTGCCCTGCTGGCCACACTTCTCTTGATGCAGCCCAGCACAGGGTTGGCTGTCTGGGCTGCATGTGCACACTGCCGGCTCATGTTGAGCTTCTTGTCGACCCAGACCCCCAGGTCCTTCTCCTCAGGGCTGCTCTCAGCTATTCATCACCCAGCCTGTATCTGTAAGGAATTCTCAAGTGCATATATACTCAATAAAAAACAGCACAGACTTGTTCTAGAATTTACCAAAAGTTTATGTCAACCATTAAATGACCAGTAAAATTTCCCAGGTAGTTTTCTTATGATGAAGACATGGATCAGTCTTTGAAAGACAGCAGAGAAATAACAGCAGATAATGGATGTGGTACGGCAGTCCCAAGCACAAATCCAGGCTGGGCAGTGTGCGGCTGGAGAGCAGCCCTGAGGAGAGGGACTTGGGAGTGCTGGTGAACAAGAAGCTCAACATGAACCAGCAGTGTGCACTTGCAGCCCAGAAAGCCAACCAGATCCTGGGCTGCATTAGAAGTGTGGCCAGCAAGTCAAGGAAGGTGATTCTTCCCCCTCTACTGCACTCTGGTGAGACCCCACCTGGAGTACTGCATCCAGTCTGGAGCCCCTATTACAAGAGTGATGTGGCCATGCTGGAGTGGGTCCAGAGAAGGGCCACGAGCATGATCAGAGGGCTGGAGCAGCTCTGCTATGAGGACCGACTGAAAGAGTTGGGGCTGTTCAGTCTGGAGAAGAGGAGGCTCCGAGGTGAACTTATTGTGGCCTTTCAGTGTCTGAAGGGGGCCTACAAAAAACCTGGGGAGGGACTTTTTAGGCTAGCAGGGAGTGACAGGACTATGGAGAATGGAGCAAAGCTGGAGGTGGGTAGGTTCAGACTGGATGTGAGGATGAAGTTCTTCAGCATGAGAGTGGTGAAAGCCTGGAATGGGTTGCCCAGGGAGGTGGTTGAGGCCCCATCCCTGAAGGTGTTTAAGGCCAGACTGGATGGGGCTGTGTCCAGCCTGATCTAGGGTAGGGTGTCCCTGGGCACCGCATGGGGCTTGGAACTAGATGATCCTTGTGGTCCCTTCCAACCCTGACTGATTCTGTGATTCTGTGATACTTGAGGATATTGTAGGACCATTCTATGATTCTATGATATTGTTTAAGGGTGAACTTTGTAGAGCAGGGATAACAGTTGGACTTGATGATCCTGGAGAGTCTTTTCCAACTGGAATGTTTCTGTGATTCTGTGATAATAGTCCTGGACAGAAGTGTGGATCTTCTTGTTGCTTACAGAATGGCTAGGCAGGATTAGCTAAAGCAATAGGCTCAGAGAGCACACACACAGAGACAGATTAGTTTTAGGCAATAAGCAAAGAAATCAGTGAACCTTTTAATTGACATTTAGAAAAGTTCACCATTTCAGGAGTGATTCCTGAGAACTGCAAAGCAGAAAATAAATCTATATCTAGAGAATAGATGCTGGTTTCTGCTTTAGATTTATTGCTTTCAACCAATAAAAGAATTTAGGTTCAAAAACTAATCTGCCCATGACCCTTCATGCAATTAGTTAAAATGAGTGACTGCAGAATTAGGTCCTTGCTCATAACACCTTTCCTTGTTCCTCAGCATCTGTCCTAAATACTCCAGAATCTCAGTTCATTCACTTAGTCCCACTGAAGCCAGGGGGAGCAAAGTGTAGCACTGTGACCTGTTTTTCATTTTTCTGATGGCAAATTGGTCAACACACTTAATGTGACTGAAGTGCTTTAACTGCTTGCTGTTTCCCTGTGTGGAAAATACAGCAAGGTGATTTGTCTAGCCCTTTGCAGCAGCCTGAGAGACAGCACCCCGTTGTGCCTCACTGCAGACAGGACGTGACCCCAGAACACATACTGCCAGCTTTACAGAGGAGATAGAGGCACAGGAAAACCGAAACCCAGCCTGACAAGGTTAATATGAATGACAGGAGCAGCCCTGTGCTACTGCTGTCCAGTTATGCTCTGGAGATATTCGGGGAAGATGCACAAGATACACCTCAGAACAGTTTTATGAGCGGTCTCCAAATTGGTAGAGTCTTCAAAGGTGTAGATGTACATAGGCCAGAAATTGTGAAACTACTGTCACTTGACTCTCAAAAACTGAGTATTCATTTGAAGTGTTTCCACTTGTCCCAGTTAGAAATGAGTTCCTAGAAAACTAATCCAGCACAGAGCCTTCTCTTACCACAGTTTCTTTATAAATATTAATAATTTGCCACCAAGTATGACCACTGTGAAGCTAAATAAGCTAATGTGCTGAACTCACACATTAATCTTACTGAAGGCTCAAGGGGAAGTGGAAGCAAAATGTTTCAATGAGGGATTAGTCTGGGTTACCCTCAATGGAAGATTAATCTAGAAATAATCTCTACATTTTCTACTCAGTTACCCAGAACAAGAATGTATTAAATATTTCCTAGAAGTCCAAGACTTGGGGAGCTTTGCTGTGACAGTCGTGCCATAATTTATTCATTTCCTTTTCTCTTCCATTACTTTTCTGTTTTACGTGATGGCATTACTGAAAAAAAAAAAAGAACAAACATTGAGTATGAAAGACTTGGAAGGTTCATATTTTTCAGCAGACTTAAGAAAATAAAGATGAAAGGGATTTAATATTTTTGGTGTATTACTCTCACTTTGAGAAAACCTCTGGTTTTTGGCTGAATCGTTACTTTGCCTTGCTTGGAAAAATGTTAGGGGAGGATTTTTTTCCAGAAGTGTGTAAATTTTATTGTCTTTTAATGGGGCTACAAAATTCTGCAGAAAGTAAGAGGGATTTTCTTTGCCATGTGGAAATGGATTTTAGAACTGTAGAAAATTTGGCTCAATGTCCCATGAAAAGCCTTAAGGACATTTACTGTGCACTGACTTACGCAGATACACATAGATATTTAAAGATGTTGCTTGTCACAAGGAGGTTCTAGGATGCTGTCACTATGGGACAGGGAATACCAAATATTGTATCATTTTGTTATTTTTTTATCATGGAGTTCTGTACTTCTAAGCCTAATTGGGAAAATGGATTTCTTTTACCGTTGAGAGGAGTTATTGGTGACTTGGTGGTCTGGAAACAGGCTTCCATTCCTAGAAAATCATTCTGTTCTTTGCATCCCTTGGCATTGCTGAGGTTGTGGTTAAGGAGTAAAGGGAAGGCAGGATGCTCTATTTAGGAAGCCCTGGGGCTGGGAGGTCCATACGCAGATCCTTGTACATATGCATTTATTCACTTGGTGTCAGTCTCACAGGTACAGACCTACAAAGAGGGTTTATGTCTCGGCATCCTTGGGAATCTCTCAGTCTGTGCTTTTGAGGCTAACTGTACTTCCCTGACCCTATGTCAGTGTTACAAAGATAAACACATCAAGTGTTAGAGAGAATTCAGGGAAGGAGCTGTCTGGATACATGGGCAAATAGAGAGAAAGATAATTCCCATTTACCTTAAAAATAAACTCTGTCATCCTTGGATTTAAGGATAAAGATAAAAAACTTCATGATGTCATGGAAGAGCATGCAGCAAATCACACAAATCCACATCTATCCTAAAACCTGATCCCATTGATATCAACAGACCTTTAAAGGATGTAGGATTTAACCCTCAGAACAGGAAGTACAGACATTAGGTGATTTCCCTGGTAATCATATTTCTTGGGGTTGTTTGGTATTGTGCAAAGTAAGCAGCTGTGCAGATGTCTTTTACATGTATATAATTACATTACAATATAAAGCAAGTAAAGCCAGATATATTTCACTACTCTTTTGGTAGTCTTAGATAATTTGCTGTATTATCTATCATGCTCAGGCTACTGCTTACAGGGCATTATGATCTTGGTATGAATAAGGCAGCATTTGAAATACCAGTGTGACAATACTGTACAAATCCAAGGAACTACTGTCAGTTAATAGGCTCAAAGTCAGCTAAGAAAAGGAGAGGGAAGGCAAGGCAAGGAGGAAAGGAAAGGGGAGGAGAGGAGAGGAGAGGAGAGGAGAGGAGAGGAGAGGAGAGAAGAGGAGAGGAGAGGAGAGGAGAGGAGAGGAGAGGAGAGGAGAGGAGAGNAAGGAAAGGAAAGGAAAGGAAAGGAAAGGAAAGGAAAGGAAAGGAAAGGAAAGGAAAGGAAAGGAAAGGAAAGGAAAGGAAAGGAAAGGAAAGGGGAGGAAAAAGAAAAGAAAGCTGAAAGATCTGAAAAGATCCGACAGTTTATTCTTTATTCACCTTGAGAAAAGAGCAAGAGACTTCACTTGCTGCAAGTAAAGAAGCTTCTTTCCCTGTGTTTTCTGAAGTTACCATGGCTTCATCCATGCCTCCAAACCTAAACCCTGCTTCAAAACCGAGGAGTCAGATGCTGACTCTGCCTGCTGTTAATTTTCCGGTTAGAAAGCTGAGTGAATTCCCACAGTACCTGTGAAGAGGTGTGCAGCCTCTCATCACTCTTGGGAATAGGGACTTAAGCTCCAAGCAGTTCCTTCAATGAACAGAAATCCTCTTACATAAATATTTTGACTCCCACACATGATGGTGTGAGGAAGACGTTTATTTTCTGTATACCAATGTCCTTCTTTGCATGCCAGCTGTAATGGAAGGGTATTCATGGATGCAAGCTAGGATTTTTCCCAAAGTTAATGTTGTTTATTCATTTTGACATTCAAAACTCTCTTGCCACCTGCCCAGTAATTTTTAGTAATAATTGGTTCTGTGCAATGATCATGCAAACATTATATAAAGGAATAACTGGATCTAGGACAAATAACTAGCAATAATACAACAGAGGTGGGTTAGGAACTGATTGCAAGATAGAGTTCAGAGGGTGGTGGTCAATGGTACCAGGTCCATCTGGAGACCTGTGACTAGTGGTGACCCCAGTGATCAGTGCTGGGGCCAGTCCTGTTCAACATCTTCATCAATGATATTGATGAGGGCACAGAGTGTCTGCTCAGCAAATTTGCTGACAACACCAAGCTGGGAGTCTTGGCTGATACAGCTGAAGGCTGTGTGGCCATCCAGAGAGACCTGGACAGACTGGAGAGCTGGGCACAGAGGAACCAGATGAAGTTCAACAAGGACAAGTGCAGAGTCCTGCATCTGGGGAGGAATAATAAACTGCACCAGTAGAGGCTGGGAGGTGATCTGCTGGAGAGCAGCCCTGTGGAGAGGGACCTGGGGGTCCTGGTGGATAATAAGTTAACCATGGCACAGCAATGTGCCCTTGTGGCCAAGAAGGCCAATGGGATCCTGGAGTGTATTAGGAAGAGTGTGTCCAGCAGATCAAGGGAGGTTCTCCTCCCCCTCTACTCTGCCCTGGCGAGACCTCATCTGAATACTGTATTCAGTTTTGGGCTCTCCAGTTTGAGAGGGACAGGGATCTGCTGAAGAGGGTCCAGTGGAGGGCTACAAGGATGACTAGGGGACTGGAGGGCATGGCTTGTGAGGAGAGGCTGAGGGACCTGGGGCTTTTTAGTCTGGAGAAAAGAAGACTTAGAGGAGATTTGATAAATGGTTATAAGCATCTGAAGGCTGGCCAGGAGTTGAGGGAACAGGCTCTGCTCACTTGCCCCTTTGACAGGACAAGGAGCAATGGGTGTAAGTTGCAGCACAGGAGGTTCCACATTGACACAAGGGAGAGCTCCTTTACTGTAAGGGTCACAGAGCACTGGAACAGGCTTCCCAGAGGTTGTGGTGTCTCCTTTTCTGGAGACTTTCAAGGCCTGTCTAGATGTGTTCCTGTTTGATCTGTGCTAGATAGTATTATCCTGCTGTGGCAGGGGGATTGAACTTGATGATCTCCTTTCATTGCTTCCAACCCCTAATATCCTGTGAACATTAAACTCAATTGAACAGGCAGAGAAGTTCTTGCAGTCACTATACCACTTGCCCACTAGATGGACTCAAGAAGCTCCTTTCTGCTTTAAGGCAGAAGGTTAGGATTCAATTAGATTCAATTACAGAGATTTGCTGAAGATTTGCTACAGAGACTCTTGAGTATTTACTCACAAAATATTATTTGCCGACTTGTGGGGCTAACTAGTTTCCAGACAGTACCCAAACACTTGCAGGGGGTTCTGCCGGTGTGTTGTCAGCTGCTGAGGCTTCTGGTCTTCCCAGGGATGCTGGGGGAAAGCAGACAATCTCTGACCTGATCCTGGTTCCTTCTGGACAATCCTTTTGTCCCTCCAGGACTTCCTGCTCTTGGCAGAAGACTTTCACGCAACATGTCTTGCAAATGTGCAGTCTTAGCACAATGTCACACTGGCTAGGCAAGCCTATCACATGGAGGCATTTGGTTCCTATTCCTGGTAAACTCAAAGCAGTTTCCAGGCAAATCACCTCGAAGTATTAGGGTTTGTTGCTATGTAGCAGAGCTAGCTTATAGTTTGGCAGAGCATGGCAGGATACAACGAGGCAGTAGCGCTGCTGGAAGCAGAGCGTGCAATAAGTCGGAAAGCAATGGCAGCAGCAGCAAGCACATTGTCTCTTCCTACTCATCTTTTATCAATGTAGCCTAAGTCTAGTGGCCCTTTGGACACAGATTAGCTGATCAGAATGGCACTTTTCCAAGCTTAACCATATTAGGTGAACTTAGGGCTTGCTTTTACCTTTTAGGGCAGAACATAATCAAGTGTATAAACATGTGTGAGTACCGAAGTTTAGACAGACATGCAGGCCCTTTGTGTTCCTTTCCTGTGGTTGCTTCTCTCAACAGCAGGAGGAGGAAGAGCAGAAGAACATGTCTGGATAAGCCAGGACATGTTTGGGCCTATTTTGGCCTGCTTAGGCCTTCCAGACACCATCTTAAAATGGTATTATTTGGCATAGGCTGGACTTTGGTGCTCAGTGGTCATTGTAGCAGTAGCAGCTTGAAATGACACCAGTCAATAAGGAAGAAAAGGACTTTCTTACACTCTACATCCACTTCTGTTCTTTAAACATTTTTGGGTGTTGTGGAGGCAGGGAATTAACGTGGCCAAGTCAGGAATATATATACAAATAGAATTATTTTATTTTCCTGAAACCCACCCCAAAACTATATGCAGAAATTAATTTGGCTTTAATTAGCAGATTCAGTTTGATTGAGAGGATCTTACAAGGATACCATAGATAGATTTGACTATTTTGGAAGTCAGGAGATGGAAAAGGCTAAGCTACTAAACACAGCATTCCCCACTATTATTCAGGCTGAACCAAAAGTTTACTCACAGGTGAGTCAGGCTGGCTGAGAGAAAGGGCAGTCCAGATGCTTGTCAGCTCGCTCTCTTTCAAAACATGTCCGAGGCTCGTGAGGCCTATCAAGCTGCATAAAGGGGGTGCTTGTGGTGGGAAGCCGCCCAAAGCAGAGACGGTTCTGTCCCTCAGGAGCTTGTCCTTCGGAGTGCAAGGGGCCTCTTTCTGCAGAAACTATCCAAGCAGGGGAGAACTCTAAGGCAGGAACCCCAAGGCGGGAAGTACCCCAATATTATACCCTTCCTAGACAAAGAGCTGAGTTACCACTGCCTAGGCATGAAGACCACAACCAATCCCCAGCCTGATTCCAGCGCGGGTACTGCACAGGGCACCCCTCTTGCCGGTAGGGTCCTTTGCTCCCTGCCTTCATGCCTGAAGGGCAGGAGGTGGGGAGGGGGAAGAGGTTTTTCATGCCTTTCCTCTCCCATTCAAACCATAGAGGGAGAGAAATTTTGGCGTATCCAGGACTCGAGGACATTGGGAAACACAAATATTTTTTTACCATCCCAGACTCCTCTGCTCACAAATATTTGGCTTTTTTGCTTGCACAGATCAGTAGAAAGCTCAGGCTTTCTCACCTGTCTTAAAACTCTCTTGGAGATTATCACCTGTGTAAACACAACTTGTGCAAAGTAATCCTTGGTCCTTAAGACAGTTAATAGTTTCAATAGTTTTTGTTTTCCTTAGTGGCAGCTATCAGAAAGATGTTATGCTTTAGATGGACAGTTCATATTACTTTACATGTAACAAATAGCAAATGCATTATTACAGCCATGCTTATTTAAAACAAACACATTTCACACTCTATTTGGTATTACTAACTACAGACAATCATTTATTGAGTAATAACAGTTTGGTGATATCCATTGCTGCATATTTATTCCAGCTTATAATTGATGAGGATGTTTTTCCATTAAACATCTCCTTAATCTTTCAGCCGATGGAATTATGGTGTAACACTGTGAGCTTGCCAACAAAATGACTCAGCTGAAAGTTTGCAATAAGATGTAAAGATGGATATTGAAAAGGAGTCTCAATCTGTGAAAGGTCTTTGATACATCTGTGTGCTAGATTTTAAGTAAATATCCACATGTATATCCTTTCACTCACAATCTCTTTTCTCACTGATTGCTCCTTTGTTATGTCAGAGATTATTTAGATGCTCCATGGTAGGAGCTGTTTGAGCACATGACAAAATGTATGTGGTTTCCCACGAAACTTGTGCGTTAGGTGTAAACAAATATACAGAGTACAAGAACCTTCTCTTGTGCAATCATTAACAAAAAAATGAAAGATATATTTTCTGTATGACCTGGGTCTCACAACATAATCCATACTAGAAATTAATCAGCATTTAATTATGAGTAGATTTGTATCTCATTCAGTATTAAGCTGTGAATCAGGTGTGACACCAGCAGATCAGAGAGTAACAAAATCATGGCTGTGAGCATCAATTAACAGGGAATGGGCAGCGTAACAGTGTTTTGCCTTCTAAATAATTAGGTTACCTGCAACCCTGACTGGTTGTGGCATACAGATGGCAACATGATTATTCACTCACTTTCCCAAACAAGTAAAACACTTATTAAAAATGCTAGTATGCTCCTCGACTGATACTGTGTCATTAAGGTAACACTTTAGAGATGTGCTGTAATGTAAGCATTAACATTCAGCCTATACCCCTTGGCAAGGTATTTGATTCCTGGGAGTGAGCACTAATCAAACATTTTAGTATTGAACTCCTTGTTCCCATTTGTACTATTTCACTCTGAGTGTTGTTGTAATACTCTTCAGAAGTGAACAGAATTAAAATGTGAAGAACTATGGATGGAACTTGGAAACCACCATGTGCTCTTAGTGTATTTTTCTGGTATTTCATCTAGATGGCTAAGATGCATGGGCAGTAAAGCTGGGTGACAAGCCTTATTCTGGAAAGTAGAGTTTGAAAGAGGGAATGTGTATGACCAGTATGTTGTGGCCAGCAGGGCAAGGGAGGTGATTCTCCCCCTTTACTCTGCTCTCGTCAGACCCCACCTGGAGTACTGTGTGCAGTTCTGGAGCCCCCAACACAAGAAGGATATGGAGCAAGTCCAGAGGAGAGCCACGAAGATGATCAGAGGGCTGCAGCAGCTCTGCTATGAGGACAGGCTGAGAGAGTTGGGGCTCTGCAGCCTGGAGAAGAGAAGGCTTCGAGGAGACCTTAGAGTGGCTTTCCAGTATCTGAAGGGAGCCTACAGGAAGGCTGGGGAGGGACTATTTACAAAGTCTAGTAATGCCAGGACAAGGGGGAATGGGTTTAAGCTGGAGGAGGGGAGATTTAGACTGGATGTTAGGAGGAAGTTCTTTACAGTGAGGGTGGTAAGACACTGGAACAGGTTGCCCAGGGAGGTTGTGGATGCTTCCTCCCTGGAGGCGTTTAAGGCCAGGCTGGATGAGGCCTTGAGCAGCCTGCTCTAGTGGGAGGTGTCCCTGCCTATGGCAGGGGGTTGGAGCTGGATGATCCTTGAGGTCCCTTCCAACCTAAACCATTCTATGATTCTATGGTTCTATGATTCAGACTTGTCTTGTTTAATACTATTTGCCAGTCCCTAGAGGCTGAGAGTGAATTTCTAGTCAAATTTAACTCTTTTGTCTGCTATTGATAACAGGATCCCATGTGGTTGTTTCAATATGTCAGGTTAAGCCTTTTTAATCTCCTTATGATCAAAGTTCATTCTCCAGAGCAGATACTTAAGGCTGACTTTATTGTGGATAGGATTGGGTTTGGGTTTGTTTTTCCAAAAGGGCAAAGCTTCATATCACACTTTAAGTAGTAAAGAGTCTGTAAAAGGCTCCAGTGGCAATGAAGGGAACTAGAATTGCCTGTTAGACATGTATCCACACATCTATTAAGTACTTGCAGATATGCCACAGACCTGGCTGCTAGAAGAGGTATGTAAGAGAAACAGGAATTTATGGTTCTGGAAGCAAGAGTCTCTGACTGCAATAGCAATCACCTCCCTGCAATCCAAAACCAGCTCTTGCACTATCGTGAGCTTCGATGCATGTCTTCATCAACTCTATTTTGCAGACAGAAAGGAGAATTAACTTCTGCATCCAAGAAATGAAGGTGCTGGAGAGGGAATCCTGAAAGATAACTTCCTTGCCACAGAGTTATGGCTCAGCTGTGTGCCTTCAATGACAGGAATATTTTCTTTCCTTCCCTCTGAAATTACACCTTGGGGGGACCTTTGGTAAGCATATATTGCTAGCTGTGGTGGAGGAGCTGTCTGGCTGACAGGTGACTTCCCTTTGCTGTAGCAATTGTTATAACAGACAGGTATTACTTGCCCTTCTTGCAATTATTTTTTTGAGCACATGAGATACACATGAGCACATGATGTCCACTGCAAAAGCCAAGTGTGTTTAAGGGCTGGAAACAAGACCTTGTGTGCCTTCTGATTTTTATCTGTCCCTGCACAGTCCTTCCCTGTGAACCGTGTGGCAAAGAATTGGGATTTCTGGGGGGGGTGTATTATTTCTTCTGATGAAAGAGCAACCCCTTTGCCTAGTATACCCTGGCAAAGTGTGTAACCATATGTGTACTGCAATGTGTATTTCATTCCAGTTGTTTGAAATCAAAAGGATTTAGGTCTTTATGTGGTGCTAACCTTAAAGAAAAAACAAGCCATTACCCAGAAACAATCTGTGATGGTTTGGGTGTTCCCCACCCCCACTTTATAAATCACCCAGACTAGACTCAGCTGGCTCTGGAAATTGAATGAAGCTTATATTTACAGCTTAGCACAATACACAAGCAGATATTTACAGTATATACAGTTATAGACAGAAATATACAAGGGAAAAGGTAATACAGAAATCACAGCTCCCCTCCCAGAAACCTGAGTCCCCATGAGGGGCCCCCAACCACCCCTTCACCTTCCCCCTACCCCTCTCAACCTTACCCCAGTCCCAAGGAAGAATGGAGGTTTGGCCAGGGGGTTAGGAAGGAAAGTGGATTAGGAAAGAAAAAAAAATGGAGGGTGAGGTTAGAGAGAGATGCAGCTCGAAGCTCCCCAGCAGAAGTGCTTAATCTATGTTTTGATTCTTATTCTTATACAACTCAGCAAGCCTATGAGTGAGGTAGACATCAGCCTTGTTTTCCTTTCACAGCCTGTAATCTAGTTCTTCTCACCAAAACGTTCTAGCTAGGCTCAAACTAGCACACTGTCACTGCTTCTAAGGTAAATGAAACAATATATGAATTAGAAATAAATATGTATAAACAATATATTTAGGGGGGTTGGAACTAGACGATCCTTGAGGCCCCTTCCAACCCTGACTGATTCCATGATTCTGATTCTGTGATGAAGAAAAACATTAACTTGATATTTAAAACTATGAACCTTATAGAACTCCTAGAACCTTCTTAATTTTCATTTAGTTACAGGCATGTCTGGTCCTTTATATGTAAAGTTACAGTGTTAGAGGTTTACCAAGAATGTAGGTCTTGCAATCTATGCTGAAGAGGCTCGGGAATTCTGATTAGCATGAATTATTTGGACAGCTCATACCTCTGCTAGGACTCTTTGACAGATCATGTTCTCTGGCTTCCGTATCTTTGCCCTGGGTTCTGTAAACTGTGTTATTCTGAGGAGCAGAACAACCTTGGTGGTTCTCATTACATGATATTGCTGTTCCTGTAAAACAATTAAGATCAAACAGCAAAATTAAGAGCTTCTGTCAGGCAAAGATAACAACTGGAAGTGAGCACCTGGCAAACAGCAGGGACCTGAATTGATAAATACCAACTTTTTTTCTCTTTTGTTTTGTTTGTTTTTTTTTTTTAATCTCAGAGCATTTGTCGGTGATTTTTCCTGTTGTACTTGACATTAGACTTCTTTGTTGGATTATGCCACAGATTTACCATGAAGAATCAGATTCCAATCCACATTGTTTAGTACCATGTGTAGTTTGTACTGCAATAGAATAGAATAGAATCAACCGGGTTGGAAGAGACCTCCAAGATCATCCAGGCCAACCTAGCACCCAGCCCTAGCCAATCAACTAGACCATGGCACTAAGTGCCTCATCCAGTCTTTTCTTGAGCACCCCCAGGGACAGTGACTCCACCACCTCCCTGGGCAGCCCATTCCAATGCCAATCATTCTCTCTGGGAAGAACTTCCCTCTAACTTCCAGCCTATACTTCCCCCGGCACAACTTGAGACTGTCAACACTGGTCAGGCCACACCTTGAGTATTGTGTCCAGTTCTGGGCTCCTCAATTCAAGAGAGATGTTTAGATACTAGGATGTGTCCAGAGAAGGGCAACAAAGCTGGTGAGAGGCCTGGAACACAGCCCTGTGAGGAGAGGCTGAGGGAGCTGGGGGTGTGCAGCCTGGAGAAGAAGAGGCTGAGGGCAGACCTCATTGCTGTCTACAACTACCTGAAGGGAGGTTGCAGCCAGGTGGGGGTTGGTCTCTTCTCCCGTGCAACCAACAACAGAACAAGGGGACACAGTCTCAAGTTGTAGCAGGGGAGGTCTAGGCTGGATGTTAGGAGGAAGTTCTTGACAGAGAGAGTGATTTGCCATTGGAAT
>WAAF01019752.1:26535-79505 GCA_013400475.1 Tricholaema leucomelas
CCTGGGCAGGCCAGATTCCACGTGGCACCAGGCCCGTTGTGCCCCTCTGTGCTGGCCATGTGCTCACCCCTGATTATGAGCAGGAAAAACATGTCCAGGCAAGGCATATGCAAGTCTGGTTTTGGGCCTATGGGCCCTCCACGACAGTGTTTCCTGTTGATCATTCATTCCAAAGGAGAAACAGCCTCAGAGGGGCTGCTGCTCAGGGTGAGTTTTCCAGGCCTCACAAGCTGAAGGACAGACTGCAAACTTGTCAGACAGACTCCTGAAAGGCAGTATTAATTTTTGCTACTCTTATCTCTGACTCTTCTCTGTTATTTTGTTGTATTTAACAAATCTATTCACTACGTGGTCCTTGATTCAGTTGCATCAGCTCTACAATAGAGCAGCGTGAAGGCCGTGTGCTGCTTATGAAAGAGGAAAGGAGTGTGAGTAGTATCAGGGGTTGTTTTGGTCTGCAGAATGGATAGAAATATCCATAAAGAACTACATACAATCAAACTGGATTTGGAGCAAATGCAAGATGGTGGGTAGAGGGAAGAGGGAAAGGCATCCTATAAATTGTTATTGGTTCTATTAACTATAGAACTGGGAAATTTAAACTAGAACCAAGACAGGCTTGACAGGGCTCTGAGGAACCTGGTCTAGTCGAGGATGCCCCTGAACTAGATGACCTTTAGGGATTCCTTCCAACCTAGACAATTCTGTGATCTGTTGAAAGAATTTATGCACACATAGATGGACAGGTGACATTTTCCCTTGAAAAATACTTATAACCTGTATGCCAAATTCCCACAGGTTAATTCAGCAAGCACCCAGAGGCACACACATAGGCATGTGTAAATCCTTAGGAGAGAGAATGACAGCCAGTTACGTAGAACACGTAGAAAACCAAACTTGGTCCCAAACATGGTAACCCACCAGCCAAATTCTGGTCCTGAGACAGAAAGCAGACTTTGGGGGTTATTGTCAGTTGTAGGGCTCCTCTTCAAATGCTCTTATGACTTGATAACCTCAAAATACTTGTCAGTCATCCTTCAAGCATGCACAGCTGCATGCACAGCTACCTGCACATACACACATTCCATGTCTTCCAGACCCACCTAAATGAATGGAAATCCTTGGAATGACGAGTACATTAACAGGGCATTGCTGGTGTACTTCATTTGGCTATCATGCTATTATATTAGACATTCATCTTTTATCCTTGTTCAGCTCCAGTAATAATGTGTCATCTAAGACTCCTGACTCTTAATTAGGAATCATACTGCTACTCCTCACCCAGTACTGTTATACCCTGCTGTGACTTTTCTGTCAGTCTGCTCTTCCCTGTGATAAGATACAAGGTTGGGGAGCACAGGGGTTAATGCAATTATTTACATATGGTAATACAGTGCATAGCAGTGAACTGATGAAACAGTTCACAGCATTTCAGAGCTAAAAAGCAGTTAGGCATCATCTCAGC
Organism: Tricholaema leucomelas; assembly: GCA_013400475.1. Classification (NCBI taxonomy): domain Eukaryota; kingdom Metazoa; phylum Chordata; class Aves; order Piciformes; family Lybiidae; genus Tricholaema lacrymosa; species Tricholaema leucomelas. The sequence goes on from WAAF01019752.1 coordinate 28,001, forward strand.
ACTGTTTTTACTTTTAAACTTCCAAAGTCAATTTTTTTTGTCCCTTTTTTTTTTTTTTTGTTTGGTTTTTAGAGAGCAATATGCAATCAGATTTGGAGACACTGGGAGAAAAAGGATTTGGAGAGACTGGAAGGTAGTAGACATTAACAATACCCCTCTAGAGCTCTCTCTGTGAATTTCATGGCTTGTTTATGAAATCAAGCATATAAAATTCTCTCCTTTTATAATTTCACCCTTTTTTTTATACTTTGAGTTTCCCCAGTGTGGTCGTGGTACAAAAAGAAAGAAATGATAATCCACGTCTACCCTTTTGAAATGAATGCAAGTATTAAGTGCTGAATGCTATCTTTGTGGAGAATCCAGACCTACTGAAGTAAGGGGGGAAATCGATTCGACTTGCAGGAGGCCAGCACGCCACCCACAGCATTACCTGATTGCCAGACAATGCTGGATTCCTGATGTCCAAAAGCCAAATATCTGACACCGGTCAGTCAAAAGGTAAGACACAGAAACAACAAGTGCAGACTGAAAAAGCCAGGTCCTTAGCTCAGGCAGAATGGTGTCCTTCTGAGAGCAGTTATACAGTGATGATTTATACCAGCTAAGGAGCCAGATACGTGATCTTGCATGTGCAATATGCATATTGTTTTCTTTGTATTTAGAGCTATACCTTTGAGGAAACATTGATTAGGAATATAAATATTTATATGCTCAATAATGATTGTAATAAGCAATTACATTCATTATTTAAATACTTTCATAATTGCTCAGTTCATAAAACTGAGCTCTAAAGAAGAGAGCCTGGTAATATGTTACCATTCTCCCCTAGTAACATCTAATCCAAAGGCAAATTAATGTTCTTTCTGATACTGTTAATTTAAAATCTATCAGATTGTAACTGCAAATACAGGCACATAGCTTCTCAATGAAAGTTGTAATGGAAGAGAATGAACCCCAGAGCTTAAATCCTGTTCTTATCAGTTACAAGCACCAGACAGTAGAAGGAAAAACAGTTGCAGAGGCAGTTAGTAGCATAAGTGGATAGAAATATATACTATGAGAGAGTTCATATTAAGGGTGATGCTTTACTAAGTGTTTAAGAAAATAGGATAAATGAATTCTGATCACTTTGTGAGTCTAATTCACAGTATCTCACAGTATTTCATCCTGGTTCAGGTCAGGATGAAATTTACTCTTCAACATCATGAGAAAACATCAGAAACAAATCTGCCCCCCAGTTGGCTGATTCTCCTTCCAAGTGAGAAAACCACACAGCTTCTCAAAGCATGAAAAATATCAAGATTATAGTCTCAAGCCATTCTGAGGATGTTCCTGTCCCAATCTTGAGACAGAATCTGCCTTACAAGTTTATTCAAGCAGGGGTTGGTGCAGAATTATAGAAAGCTCTGAGCTGGAAAGGACCACTAAAGGTTTTCTAGTTCAGCCCTCCTGGCATGAGCAGGGACATCTTCCACTAGATCAATGCATCCAACTCAAACTTGAATGTTTCCAGAGATGAGGTTTCTACCACCTCTCTGGGCAACCTGTGCCAGTGTTTCATCACCTTAATTGTAAAAATATCTTTCCTCTATGTAGTCTAAATCTCCCTTCTTTTCCTTTAAAGCCATTATCATTTGCCCTACCACAGCAGGCCTTGCTAAAAAGTTTGTCCCCATCTTCAAGTGTCGAAAGACCACAATAGCATCTTGCCAGAGCCTTCTTTCCTCTCAGTTGTACAATATCAGGTTTCTCAGCCTATCCCTCAGGTGTGTCAACCACACCACTTGAACACAAGTCTAGTGCCAATGAAAGGAAAATGCATGAGAAAAACTTGCCCTGGTTGCACTGACATTAGAATTGTGGCAATGACTTAACAAAAGTGCAGAACCATTTCTTTTTAATTTAGGAACCTATCAAGAGTGCTCTGGATGAGTACTGCTCAGCAGCAAGTGGCTCTCTGCATCAAGGAAAGCCAAAAAAGGATACTGCACCTGGAGAATGGGTAGTAGGTGGCAGGGGAAGAGGTAGAGTTCTTTGATGAGACCTTATCTGTTGGATCAAGTCACCAGATTTTTGCACTCTGAGACTTGAGTAACAGTAATGGACTTCCCTGGAAATATAGTTTATTCCTCTTAAGCTTGATTGTGCCATGTCTTATACTAATAAATATCAAAACTGTCTTGATGACAGAATTAACGTTGCCAATTTAAACCAGAATGAATATTGATTATTGAAAAGAGTCCAAAGCAAACAAATTTATGCTGTGTTCAGAAACCTCTCAGAAAAAGGTTGGGATGTGCATTAGTCCTTAGCAGAAGTGACTGCAGAGTTTATCCATCATAGTCTAGTCCAGGGATGCTGAAGTCAGAAGAATTTATGGAAAGGGGAGAAGGGACCCATAGGCATACATGAGCAGAGGCAGGGATCCATTTATCAGTGGAGGCAATACAGTCACTTAAACTAGGAAAACAGCCAATAAACAAAACCAGCAGTGACAGCTATTAAAGTTCTGAATCATGACCATTCTGAATGCAGAATAAATAAGTAGTATTATTTAGTATGTGGAATACACAATAGGTATTTGTGAGTTTTCTTTGTAATGGTGAAGCGGAGGAGTAGCATCTTGGTTCTGAGCTATGCAGAGCTGATGAGAGACACTGTGAGAAATCCCAGCCCAGATGAAATTAATGAGGCTTCTATCACTGATTTCAGCTGGACAAGGTTTTAATACCTCGTTCCCACCAAGCATCTAGACAAGGTTTTAATACCTCATTCCCACCAAGCATCTTGTACTGTAAATTATTTTCTCAGCAATCTAGTACTGTCTCTCATTAAAGCACATCTTGTCTCCTTTGTATAGAATGGCCACTCTGTTTTCACAATAAAGTACAATGGAATGAATGTTGAAAACTGTGAGGCATTCTTATACCTTAAACAGCCTCTCAGGATTACAGAGCTAAAGGTAGACAGAGGAATTCTTCTGCAGTCTGGCTTCACTGAAAATCTCCAGTCATTTACTCTAAATGTTGGTATAATCATACCTCTCCTCCTCTCCAGTTCAGATTTGTAAATGCAATGAAATCTTCCATGGTTTATTCTGAGGAAGGAGAATTAGTACACTTGATGGTGGCGTAATTGCTCTTATCATAGCTAATAATGGTGCATCTGCAATATCATAAGCACGGTGTTATAAAATCCAAGACAAACAATTAGATACTCTGTTATGTCTCAAAGTTATTTCAGAAATGGGATGGGGTTCAGTCATTCGTGTAGACAGATGCTACTTCATATTTGGCAATGTAGTAAAAAAGACAGGTTGCCTAACCCTTTACAGTCATGACCAGTTATTTGATTTGGTCTGTTGGAACAAAAACAGTGCAAAAAGCTGCCTATGACTTTGGCATTAAAAGGAAAGACAAAGGGTGAGAAGATAAGTGGCACAGTTGACTTGCTGGAGGGCAGGGATGTCATCCAGAGGGACCTGGACAGGCTGGAGAGGTGAGCCCAGGCCAACCTCATGACGTTTAACAAGGCCAAGTGTAAGGTCCTGCACCTGGGTCAGCGCAATCCCAGGCACAGATACAGGCTGGGTGGTGAATGGCTGAGAGCAGCCCTGAGGAAAAGGACCTGGGGATCTGGGTTGACGAAAAGCTCAACATGAGCCGGCAGTGTGCACATGCAGCCCAGACAGCCAACCCTGTGCTGGGCTGCATCAAGAGAAGTGTGGCCAGCAGGGCAAGGGAGGGGATTCTCCCCCTTTACTCTGCTCTCCTCAGACCCCACCTGGAGTACTGAGTGCAGTTCTGGAGCCCCCAACACAAGAAGGACATGGAACTGCTGGAGCAGGTCCAGAGGAGAGCCACGAAGATGATCAGAGGGCTGGAGCAGCTCTGCTATGAGGACAGGCTGAGAGAGTTGGGGCTCTTCAGCCTGGAGAAGAGAAGGCTTCGAGGAGACCTTAGAGTGGCTTTCCAGTATCTGAAGGGAGCCTACAGGAAGGCTGGGGAGGGACTATTGACAAGGTCTAGTAATGCCAGGACAAGGGGGAATGGGTTTAAAATGGAAGAGGGGAGATTTAGACTGGATGTTAGGAGGAAGTTCTTTACAGTGAGGGTGGTGAGACACTGGAACGGGTTGCCCAGGGAGGTTGTGCATACTTCCTCCCTGGAGGTGTTTAGGGCCAGGCTGGATGAGGCCTTGAGCAGCCTGCTCTAGTGGGAGGTGTCCCTGCCTATGGCAGGGGGTTGGAGCTGGATGATCCTTGAGGTCCCTTCCAACCTAAACCATTCTATGATTCTGGGTGAATAGATGGAAAGAAGGCCTTCTTGGAAAACAGATGGCACTCACATATTTGCTTGTGTCTTTTATGCTAGCAACTCTGTTGCTGTAAACCTTAGTACCGCAATTTAGCACCCACTACTTTTTGAGAACAGTGGCAGTAATCAGCTCCTGTGCGATGTGCTGTATGCTGAGATCCTGGACTGCCCTAGTTAGGTTAAGGGACAGCATTAAAGAACAGTTTTCTTTAGGAAACTGAATTGCAATATAGAAATATATATAATTGAGTTGTTTTTTGTTTTTTTTTTTCTTTTTCAAAAGCATTTATTTAAGAAAGTATTAGGGCTACAAAAATGTCACACATTCTGTATGTGCCAGAAGCACAGTTGACTGTTGGGCTGAAAATGATCCATCTCAAACTGCTTCTGGTTAAGTCATTTATATCACAGCAGTGCAGTTAGCATTCCTTTTCCACATGTGCAGAGTGCTTAGCTGGCTTTTGTAGATCCATATTTGTGGCACCTGGAAGGTCCCCCCCGCTGTAGTATCCTGTTAGTTTGCATAAATGAATCTCCAGAAGCTCAAGGCTCACCTCTTCCACAGGGCATCAAAAGATTCATTCCCATTACAGATTTTCTGTTGTGCTTTTTCCTTGTTTTTTTTTTTTGAGAGGCAAAGGAGTTTCTAGCAAACAGGCACAGAGCAAAGAAAGATTTTATGTGGAAAAAAAAAATAATTCTATAGGTAGCATTGCTCAATTTGAATGTAATTTTGATCTGTCTCCTCCTGCAAGAGTTAAGAGCTCTGTAGGGAATGGCATACAGGCATGACAAGAAAGCCTACCTATGGAAAAAGAGACACAGGGTTTTTTAGCTCCTCTCCTGTTGATGTTATGCAGCGTTGTTAGGAAAGGATCTTTTGTTTTGGTTTGTTTTTCTTTTTCCTTTATTATCCTTTGCTGGCAAAGAAAAATAGCAGTCAGACCTGAAACACCATTGGAGCTTAGAAACAAAATGTAACAATGGCAGAAAGGACAACTGTGGAGAAAGAAAATAGTTACAGGAGAATATACTGTGTGAGTCAAGTCAAAAGGGACTGACAGAAACTGAGCCCAAGCAAAGCTGCCCTGTGACAAGGGCTAAACTTGTGAACATCACGGTGTGCACGCTCTCTAGAGCAGCCTCTGCTGACACAGTTGGACTGGAAGCACAGGAGCTGTTATTGCAGCCTTAAGTCTGTGAGAATTGAATTAAGAAAATGTCATACACTGTTTATGCCCTGCTTGCAAAATCCCTTACTCTTCAAAGACTTCTACAGAAAAGGATGATACAACCTTTGTAAGCTTTGGAGAACAGCTGGAGGCTTAGGCTTTATTTTCTCATTTGACCTGGGGAAATCTCCTAATGACTGTGGATGTTAGACCAAAATTTGTCATAAACCGTGCCATGATGCCGTGAGTTAAGGGCATGCTGCTTCATCTGCAACCATCTTCTAAAACCCTGTTTCCTTGGAGGACACTACTCTTCCCACAGCCTCAGCAAGCACTGAGCAAAAGCAAGGTGCCAAATGGGACAAATACATCCGTGCTACATCTTAGGAAGACAGGGAGCAGAGGTGTATTTCACCATAGACTCTTCTTCCCTCTGCAAGTAAAGCCACCTACTTAAAGGGCTGTCTCACTTTTCTGAGTGGGTGTTCTGGTGTCTATAGAAAGCAGCAGTCTCTTAAAGCATTTTAAAGCGTTTCTTCTTTTCACAAGGTGATAGCTTTGCTTGTCACATATGAGGTAATTTCAGATAGACTATCCCCTGGCTCAAAATAACTATTTTGGGTTAGGTATTTTATAAACTGATCCCTAGAAGCTTTTTATATACTGCCACAGCTATTACAGAATCACAGAATGATAGGGGTTGGAAGGAGCCTCTGGTGATCATCTAGTCCAACCTCCCTCTTAAAGCAGATTCACCTAGATCAGGTTGTACAGAAACACATCCAGGAGGGTTTTGAATGTCTCCAGAGAAGGAAACTCCACAACCTCTCTATGCAGTCTGTTCCAGTACTCTATCACCCTGAAATTAAAGAGGATTTTTGCTTGAATGTAAGTGAAACCTCCTGTATTCTAGTTTGTACCTGCAGATACATTGGTAACTGTGCCAAGTGTCCCTTTCCTAACAATTACACTAAACACCTTTCATTGATTCCAGCTGTGATCTAGACACATTTCCAGCTCCATATTTAAGATGATGAGACATTGTTCTGGCTCTTTCAGAAACTGCAAATGTTTCTGCAACAATAAAACATAACAATAGGAGATAGAAGATGTCAGAGAGGAGCTTTGTGTAAATTGGCAGAGCACTGCATGGGGTACCTCAAGCAGAGTCACCTTGGAACTAGTAGGGTAGCCTCAGGCTGAAATAAACTTACTTATGAAGATTATGTAATTTTCACATAATCACAGGAGGGTAGGGGTTGTAAGGGACCTCTGGAGAAGCAAAAAAATCTAAGTTTTCCATTGTGTGTCTTTCTGGCTCCCTTGCAAAAAAAATATACTTCCTTTTTAAACATACCTTTTTACTGCACACCCCTTCTGAACTCATATTCTAGCCCTGTAAATTCAAGCAGAACATTGACTTTAGACCATGCACATTGTAAGTCTTCGAATCAGATGAGATTATCATTCTCTCAGTAGAGTCTGTCTGTATGTCCCACCTTGTCCACAGATCTGATGTGCTGAGCCTTGCTTTGCCATGTATGTAGACCTGATGTAGATTTTGTCAGGTGGGCTTCTTTTTATCGGGGCAGTCTGAGAAGGATGATATCGGGCTTAGTGGTTTTCACAGTGTAGTGGAGTTGAAGGGCAAGATTAAATCTTTGAAAATAGGCCATTTATGGCTCTGCACGGTGTCTTGTGTGCCTTTCACTTGCTATTCAAGATGGATCTATGTGCACTTTGGCCACAACAACCCCAAGCAACGCTACAGGCTGGGGACAGAGTGGCTGGAGAGCAGCCAGGCAGAAAGAGACCTGGGGGTGCTGGTAGATAGTAGCTGAACATGAGCCAGCAGTGTGCTCAGGTGGCCAAGAAAGCCAATGGCATCCTGGCCTGTATCAGGAACAGTGTGGCCAGTAGGAGGAGGGAGGTTATTCTGCCCCTGTACTCAACACTGGTCAGGCCACACCTTGAGTGCTGTGTCCAGTTCTGGGATCCTCAACTCAAGAGAGATGTTGAGGTGCTGGAACGTGTCCAGAGAAGGGCAACAAAGCTGGTGAGGGGCCTGAAACACAAACCCTGTGAGGAGAGGCTGAGGGATCTGGGGTTGTTTAACCTGGAGAAGAGGAGGCTCAAGGCAGACCTCATTGCTGTCTGCAGCTACCTGAAGGGTGGTTGTAGCCAGGTGGGGGTTGGTCTCTTCTCCCAGGCAACCAGCAACAGGACAAGGGGACACAGCCTCAAGTTGTGCCGAGGGAAGTATAGGCTGGATGTTAGGAGGAAGTTCTTCCCGGAGAGAGTGATTGGCATTGGAATGGGCTGCCCAGGGAGGTGGTGGAGTCACTGTCCCTGGGGGTGTTCAGGAGAAGACTGGATGAGGCACTTAGTGCCATGGTCTAGTTGACTGGCTAGGGCTGGGCGCTAGGTTGGACTGGATGATCTTGGAGGTCTCTTCCAACCTGGTTGATTCTATTCTATTCAATTCCTATACGTTCCATGTCACTCCTGCTGTGGCAGAGGCATGCTTTTACAGTAAGGTGTGCACATACATAGGCCACACCTCAAATCAATGAAGGCAAATAACACTTTTCCTTTATATATCTTGAAAGACTTCTTTGTGCCTTACATAATGAATTACTGACTGGTAACCACATTCTGTTCATGTATCTGCTATTTGCTTTGGCTAGGCACTTTGTTTTAAAAACCTCAGAATGCTTTCAAACATTGACAGCTACACACTTTCAGGCTACACATCTCTAAGTGATATATTTATTCATTTTCTCAGTGTCTAACACAGCACCAATGGCATCTTATAGAGGTTTAGATGCAGAAAGTTCTGTTTCAAGAGCTGGCAGTGTGTCTTATCAGTAGCACTCCAGTTCTTACTAAGATGGGCAATGACTCTGCTTAGAGCTGACACTCTTAAGGTGCTTTATTATTTAACTCTGATGCTGGTATTCCCATCACTCCCTAATGCTTTTCTGGAGAAGCACTGGTAGCCTATGTCGAAACACTCTTCCCATCCTATCTTTCTGCATTTAAAAGTACTTAATAACTTCCAGGTCACATAGGTTGGCAAAGACCTCTAAAATCGTCAACTCCAACCATCAACCTAACACTGCCATGGCAAATAAATCATGTCCTCACCAGTGCAGAGTTCAGCAACGTTGTCAAGTGAGTGTTGGCCACAGGATTGTGTGACCAACATACAAGACTTTAGCCCATCAATCCACCCTGTCCATAGAAGAGGAGGCTCAGGGGGGACCTCATTGCTGTCTACAACTGCCTGAAGGGAGGTTGTAGCCAGGTGGGGGTTGGTCTCTTCTCCCAGACAACCAGCAACAGAACAAGGGGACACAGTCTCAAGTTGTGCCAGGGGAGGTATAGGCTGGATGTTAGGAGGAAGTTCTTCACAGAGAGAGTGATTTGCTGCTCAGGGAGGTGGTGGAGTCACCGTCCCTGGAGGTGTTCAAGAAAAGCCTGGATGAGGCACTTAGTGCCATGGTCTAGTTGACTGGATAGGGCTGGGTGCTAGGTTGGACTGGATGATATTGGAGGTCTCTTCCAACCTGGCTGATTCAATTCTATTCTATTCTATCCCTCTGTAATGAATTCTTGCCTTCCATCAGGTCAACACCCTCACCCAATTTGGTGTTACCTGTAAGCTTACCAAGGGTGAGCTCAATCACTCTTGATCCAGATCACTGATAAATACAGTAGACAAGACTGAGCCCAAAACTGTCCCAAGGAGCCAATCTTATGACCAGCTGCCAACTGAACATACCTCCATTCACTGCCACTCTTTGGGCCTGGCCACCCAGACAGTTTTTAACCCAGTCTAGTGTCTACTCATCCAAGCTGTGTACAGCCAGAATCTTCAGAAGGAAGAAGTTATGAAATTATGTGTTTTCCATGTCTGCACTCCTGAGTAAGAAAAAGATAATAAGGAGGTGGAAATAAAACCCAGAAAGAGCAGTATCTCAGATTACTCATTCACTTTAATTATTTCTCATCTTCATCTTTTTTGACAGCTTGTGAAATGAAGTTCTTCAGATGATGCAGGATCTTTTGTGTTTATCCTTTGTCTACTTTAGAAAACTACACATTGCAGAACAGAATATTTGCTAGTTAGTAAGAATAATCATTAGTCTTACTGTAATTTCACGTCATTATCCATTAGTCAGTAACAATGATTGGCAAGGCAATTTTCTTTGCAATAGAATTAATTAATAATCACCTCATTATCTGTCGTTCAGATACTTCTGAAAGCAAAACTTGTGACTTTTTTAGCAATCAGGCCATTAAAAGGAAAAAAAATCATCTGACATGTTGAAAATGGTATTTGAATACTTGAAAAATATGAGTGGAAACTGGCTCTAGAGTGACTGTTTCAGTGAGGAAATAAATAAAAGGAAAACTCTTCCCTTTTAAGTAGCCTTGATGCATTTCTTCTGCAGAATAAGCAGCCTAGTTTGAGCCAATTATGGTAGCATAATATGTCAGCCAAAAAGGGGGTAGTTTTATGGGTTCTCAACAAGTGCACACGACTTCACCTTTGAAATGGAGCAATCTGTGTCAGTACTTTCTCTATTGCATCATCAAAATCAATCTTGCAAAGAACTGCCTGAGAAAGTTTTTAAAGGTTTTATGACTAATTCCCTCTCACTTTTAAAATAGAAATGTCATAAATATATTAGTAGTATCAGGTGACTTGATGCCAACACATCTGACAAACTTCAGCTATTTTTCACTTTTTCTTACTCACTAGCTCATTTCATGATGATTTTATAACATTCCAAACTTCAACAGAGCTCCAGAAAGCTGCAATTAAAAGTTCACAGGGAAAAGAAAATGGTAAAAGATAGCCAGAAAAAAAAATATTTGTTGAATGCGGAATTTATCCATTGCATCACTGTTCCAGTGAGTTCTTGGGACCAGGGGATGCTCTTGCACATGGGTACCCCACTCTGGGTACAGTTTCAATATTTTATTATAACTTAAACATTAAAACCATAACTAGAAAAGTATACTGGAAACCACAATACCTATGGCTCACATGCTACAGCCACAGAGAGAAACTAGGATGCTGAATAAGACATGACGAACAATCCCGAGTAGCTCTGTTGATCAAAGGGCAGGCTATACTCACCCTATCCCACTGGCCAGCAGAGCTCCTGAGATGTGTAGATAGCAGAGCTGGTCAGCTGCCATCTCTACAGGTAGGTGTCCCCACCGGGAACCGCACCCTCATGGTGGTAAGAGTGGTGCCGCTCCAGCTCCCCTACCTATGCTCTCGGTTTAGATGTGTTCAGAATTCTGTGACATGTGTCCACAGTAGTCCCAGAAGGCTGAACCAAGGAGAACCAAACTCCTCCCTTACTTCACAATTTGTTACATAATGACTTTCCCTACTGCCCACACTCATTGTTGGCTTCAGTGGTCACATGAACCCCTAGTGAGGGGAGCCTTCATCGTTCTTCAGCTCCCTCTGCAGCTGATTGCCCTCTGCGAAGCCTTTCAAGGTCACTGCTGGCTCCACATACCCTTTAGCCAACACTGCATTCTGGCCTCTGATTACAGGGATGGTACTTGGAGACTCTGTTTATCACTTGAGAGCTCAAAGATCCTGTAGTTCTCGGGTCTTATCTTCTGGTAACCTGGCAACTATTTGGCCTGTTGTCTACTTCTGATCAGACACCAGGTCTTTCCTCTTACAAGCACATACAGCATGGGATAAAACCGAGATTCGTTTTTTGCTGGTTAGCAGCAATAAGACAAGGAGCAATGACTACAAATTGGAATATAGAAGGTTTCACCTCAACATCAGGAGAAACTTCTTTACAGTGAGAGTGACACAGCACTAGAACAGGCTGCCCAGAGAGGATGTGGAGTCTCCTTCTCTGGAGACTTTTCAAAACCCACCTGGATGTGTTCCTATGTGAACTACCCTAGGTGATCCTGCCTTGGCAGGGAGGTTGGACTCGATGATCTCTGGAAGGCCTATAACATGGACTAAGTTGCGATAGTTTGAGCCTAGCTAGAATGTTTAAGTGAGAAGGATTAGATCACAGGCTATGAAAGAGGAAAAAAAAAACAACAATGGTGATGTCTGCTTCACTCATAGGCTTGCTGAGAGATATAAGAACAAGAATCCAAACATAGATAAGGGAGTCGCTGCTGGGGAGCTCTGAGCTGCTTTTCTCTAGCCTCTCTGCCATCTCTCTGATTAATACACTTTACTTCCTAACCCCCTGGATGAACCTCCATTCTTCCTTGGGACTGGGGTAAGGTAGAGAGGGGTGGGAGCAGGTGGAAGGGTGGTTGGGAGCTGCTCCTGGAGGCTCAGGTTTCTGGGAGGGCTGTTGTGGTTTTGTATTACCTTTTACCTTTTATATTTCTGTATGTAACTGTATATACTGTAAATATCTGCTTGTGTATTCTGCTAAGCTGTAAATAATAAACTTCATTCAAATTTCCAGAGCTGGCTGAGTCTAGTCTGGGTGATTTCCGAAGTGTGTGGGGGTGGGTAACACCCAAACCATCACCTAAGTGCTGCTTTTGATGTGGTGTGTTTGAAACTTTAAAAAGATAAACAAGGCCTAACCAAAATTAAACAAAATGGAGTGAAAAATAATGTAAGACAAAACCACTATTTTCTTTGTTTGTAAAGGTTTATGCTTCATAGTAATCCAGATATTCCTCTAAACAAAACCCCTCAAACCACAAATACCCATAGGAATGCGGATAAATAGAGAAGAAAAAGGGGCACAATCGTGGTCAAGCCAAACAGCTGGTCAGAATTAAAGTACACCTTGTAAACACTGCTTTGCAGAATTTAAGCAGCTTATCTGCTTTGTCACATCATGTTCAAAGAAATCTGAAAACCTCCTTGTGCTACCTGCTTGTAAGGATGCTGACCTATGATATTCAGTGTGGTTAGCAAAGGATTTTAGAGAAAGGTCAACAGTAGGTTGCTATATTTTTTCAAACCTTCCTTAGTAAATGATAAAGAAACCTATGTGAGCAAGTTGCCAGTGGTTGAAGAGGCTGACATTTAGATAAACTTGTTTAGAAAGTGCAATTTCTGAACTAATTGCATTGATTTTCCATTAATTATTATCTGACAAGGTTGATATTAATAAATAATAGTCAAGACTCTGGAACTAGAAACTAGAATGTCACCACCTGTCCAGGTGCCCACTGACAAATGTCATCAGATCTTTATGGTCAATAGCCCACTCTTCAAATAGGTACCTGCTCTCCAGGATCAGCTGATTGTATACTGAAGTTTTATAACTAAATATACGAAGTTTTATAACTTAGTACCTTATGCAGCTTCCTCACTCTTGATTTTCCTGACCTGTGGATTTTAGACTGGAAACCAAAATTTCCCAGGCATAACCCTGGAGTCCTGCAAAATCTGGTAAGACCTTATCTTAAACTCCAGGTTAAAAATATTATTTCTATTTTGGGTTGGTTTGTTTTTCCTTACAGTAAAACCAGTGGAATACATTCCACTGCAGATTCGCTACAGCAAACAGAAAGAAATTGTTGCTGTACATTTAATTTCATTAAAAAGTAACTTTATTAATATTTATGAATTTAAATATGTAGAGACACATATAAACAAAGTATGCTATAATGTCACTTATCTGCCAAGCTGTATTGCAATGAGTAGGTCACTTGCCAGAGTGAAGTTCTGGAAGGAGTAAGCAGATGGTACAGTCGACAAAGCAGAAAGAAAGCTTTTGATCACAAGTGTTCAATGTGTTACCCAGTGGAGATGTGATTATGTTTTCCTTTATAGCAAAGAAAGCCACTAAATAATTTACTTAACTCTGATGTTATTGAAGTTGTTCCAGAGCCTAACAGCACATTGGTGCCTTTGGACTCTTGACTATTTAGAGTGCTTTGTTTGTTAAAATTGGAGAAGGGGTTTCATTCTTTGTGTTTATTGTGCACCATACATGTTCTGCACAGCATCATAGGTTTTGCTACATAGAAAACAGGTAGCCCTGATTTTAGGGTTTTCATTGCTCAAGGCAAACTGGGACCAATTTCTAACATCACTCATATTAAATGGTCAGATTTCCTGAATGCTGTATGCAGAAACGTTCCTGAAGTATCTAGAAAACGTTATGTTTTCTTCTGAACAATGCTAGTGAAAGGAACCATCTTTTTCTGGATAGCAATGGATTGATGAAAGTTTTGAAGCCCTCTAAGAAAGTCACTCAAAGGAGAGGAACCAACAATAATAGAGACTACAGAATACATTGAGTGTTTCCGTGTGCTAGTTTGAAGCTAGCTGGAATGTTTTGGTGAGAAGAACCAGATTACAAGCTGTGAAAAGGAAACAATGGTGATGTCTACTTCACTCATAGGCTTGCTGAGAGGTATAAGAGCAGGAATCCAAGCATAGATAAGGTAGTCGCTCTCTGTCTGGGCTGTGGGCTGCATTTTTCTCCCTCTAACCTACCCTGATTAATTCACCTGCATCCTAACCCCCTGGCCAGCCCTCCATTCTTCCTTGGGCACAAAGCAACGTCTGGGGTAAGGTAGAGAGAGGTGGGAGAAGGTGAAAGGGTGGTTGGGAGCCCCTCCTGGGGCTTTGGAAATCAGCCAGGCTAGACTCAGCCGGCTCTGGAAATTTGAATGTAGCAGAATACACAAGCAGGTATTTACAGTATATACAGTTCTAGCCAGAAATATACAAGGTAAAAGGTAATACAGAAACACAACAGCCCTCCCAGAAACCTGAGTCCCCAGGAGGGGCTCCCAACCACCCTTCCACCTTCTCCCACCTCTCTCAACCTTACCTCAGTCCCAAGGAAGAATGGAGGCTCGGCCAGGAGGTTAGGAAGCAAAGTGGATTAATCAGAGAGATGGCAGAGAGGCTAGAGAGACATGCAGCTCAGAGCTCCCCAAGCAGAAGGACTCTTATCTATGTTTGGATTCTTGTTCTTATACCTCTCAGCAAGCCTATGAGTGAAGTAGACATCAGCACTGTTATCTAATCCTTCTCACCAAAATGTTCTAGCTAGCTTCAAAGTAGCACAAGTTATAATCTGGAGCTTCTACCACAATGGGTAAAGAAGGACAACTAATTTTGCAGCTGCATCAGTCCTCAGTGCATTTCCATGAGAACTTTGTACAATTAATAAAAGCCCAAAGAAGATCCTAAGCAGGCACACTGTTTAGAAGTGGTACAAACGGGGATGAGAAAATATTCCCTCAACATTCCTTAAAAACAAGAGGAATACAAGGTGAGATGTTTTCATATCACAGGGGAGTTGAGCAAATAAATGTATGAAGAAATGTAGTTATGACAAGTAGTTAGATAACAAAACAATAAATCAAGGGCCAGAAGAACACAGGAAAAATATATTCTCTTCTTCATTAGAGAAACAAATTTGCAGCACCAGGGCCTCGAATAATTTACCCTTGAGCACTTAAGAAATGAACCAAACCAATTCCCCCACAAAACTGAGAATTCTTGAAGAACAACTGGAAAATAACCAGATTATATGTCTAGGTAGACTATGAATGCTTGAAAAAATTAGTACAGTCCTACCTCATTTTAATTTCAGGAAATATATTGAAGACAAACTTATGAAAAAAGAAATTTGTGAGCAGAAAAAAGAGGTGAGGTAATAAAGGCAATGAAACTAGATCAGTCAAAAGCCAGTTATGTCAAACCAAGCCAATTGTAGCTTTTTTTCTTCAACTGTGTAACAAGAAAATACAGATTTGATTAAATCACCATAGTATTTTGGATGTGGCTGCACAGGATATGAAATATGGAAAGGGAACAACCACTTTGAAGAATGAGATTAAAACTCTACATATTCAGAAGGCAGAGAAGTGAAATCAATCAGCTCAAATTCAGCCTATGTCCTACACTTCAGAAAGCAAAATGGGAATGGGGAAAGTGTAGAACAGGCTGTTGAGCTGCCATAGAAAACCTGCAGAAAGTAATCCTCAGGTTATAAAAGACAAGTCAACAACTCAACAAATATGGCTTGAAGGGTGTCATACTGCACTGTAAGATTAAGAAGGCCTTGGGTAAAGATCAGGTGTTTAAACTGCTCTTTAAGCTCTGGAATTGTGTCAGGTAGTACACAAGCTTTGTTCTATGGAGAGCAATTGAGGAACTGGAAAAAAAATACTCGCCCTAGAAACAGAGATAAGGATTTATTTAGAAAATACAGTAGTAGAGGGTGACAGAGCACTGGAACAGGCTGCCCAGAGAGGTTGTAAAGTCTCCCCTGGAGACTGAAAACCCGCCTGGATGTGTTCCTGTGTGAATTACCCTAGGTGAACCTGCTCAGCAGGGGAGTTGGACTCAGTGATCTTTGAAGGTCCCTTCCAACCTCTAAAATTCTGTGATTCTGCAATTAAGCTTAGGAAAAGAAAGCCAGGGACAGGTTATGGTAACAGCCTTCTTGTATTCAATGGCATATGGACAACACACGCTTAGGTGAGTGCACATTGTAATAGTTTGGTCCCATAGAGGTGTAGTGGACTTTCTTAACTATTCAGTTGTGTAACCAAAATGGGACAGACACTCCAAAAAACCCCAGAGACGATAGCGTCTATTTAACACACTCTGATGTATTTCCTCCCCACAAACTTGTTTCATTTTGGTTTCAATCACTGTTTGCATCCACAATGGTACTACAGCAGGCAGCTCTGCAGCTCAAACGGCTGAGATGCAAGGGAAGCTGCTTGTCTGTGGTGCTTTGGATTTTTTATAGTCTGCTCACAACTAATTGCATTTGATGCCTCCTAGTTCTTGTACTGGAAGAGACACTAGATGATCAATTTTTTTGCCCTCGCCAGACTTGATTTTCCAGACTTCTATCAAATTCTCCTTCAGCTGCCTTTTCTCTGCCAGGATCAGTCCTTGTCTACTCAGTCAAGGTAAGGAAAGTATTCAATTTTCTTTTTCATCTTTGTTGCCCTTCTTTGAGCCTTTGTGTAGAGGAAGGTGGGAATGGTATGGGTTTATGCAGGAGTGTAAATGTTTTCTATTTATTCTCTATTCCTTTTTCAATAACTTCTAGCATGTTATTTCCTTTTCACTCGTTCTGAGCTGTGGCAAATAACTGAACAACAGATTATAACCCCAGAATCACACTTCTCAGCTATATTGTTCAAAGCAGATTCCCCTCATTTTGTATGCAAAGTCAGACTGATTCCTGATTTGCTCTTTTCATGTTATATTTAACATTATATTGTATATTTATATATAATATATATATTTTATATATTAGATATATTATACACACACACACACACACATATATATATATATATATATATATATTTCATGTTATATTTAATATAGCTTACAATTCACTGGGTTCTCCATAGCATATTTATTGAAAAATCTTCAAGGAGTCTTTACTGCGTCTGCTGCTTTCTTCTTCTCAGGTGTGGAAGTGGTGTTAAGTGATACTTTATGTAGCACTGAGAGTTGTTCACCCTTCAGGTTCTTGAACTTCCTTTGAATTCTTAAGTAAATGCTGATTGAGGCAATTTGTTCCTGTTCAGTTCTGTTGTTTGCTCTGTAACATTTATTGACACTTCAATTTGATTCAGAACTTCAGTGAATACACAGTAATGAAGGATTCTAGTGTGGGAACCTCTCCAAGCTCTTCCACAATGAATACAAAGGCAGAAAATTAATTTAGTTTGCTGGTTGGCCTTTTCTTCCTATGAGTCCTCCTATTATGCCTTTTTTTAATCTACTGACTCTAGAGACCCTCTGGAAGGCTTTTCACTTCTAATATTTTTAAGGAACAATGTATTAAGTGTATAAAAACTACAGGTAAATAGTTTTCAAGTACAAGGGTTTTTTGGTCATGTGTACTGTCTCTCTTGCATTCACCTTGCCACCACCTGCATTCGGGATGTTTTCCTCAATTAAAGAGAAACTTAGATTTTCAGAAAGCTGCTACTCTCAACTAGAACACCCTACCTTCCCCAGCAGTTTAGCCATAGCTTTTTCCTTTTTCTCCTTCTCATTTTTTTTTTTTCTGAAACGTGCTGTGCAGTTGCTTCATGCTTTAAAACATCACTACTACCTGAAGGTTGCAAAGGTTTAACCTCGGCTTCTTCCTCTTGGAAGAACTTAAAGCCTAAGCATATGAAAATGCTTAAAGCTTTAAGAAAGTGTTTGTGATCAACATATCCATACCAATTTATGGGGAAAAAAATTCATTATATGCTGTTGTGTCTGCCTGGATGTCAGTAATCAACAGCAGTTTATTTTAATGGGTCACTGGAGAGCAGCTGTATGCTTAAAACTGTGCTGCTGTGAGTGGCACCTCAATGTGGACACACAGAAGGCTAATTTTTTTTTCACCTCCGTTGGAGTTTGTATTGACCATTGCTCAGTTATTTCAAAACCTGAGGATTAGAACACTTACTATAGCAACCTATTAACTAAAAGCTCCTTCCCTGCTGTGTTACTTCTTGGTAGTGCTGAGTCAGTTACGTTAAGTCAGTAACCTGCAGGAATCAAACCTCTGATTGGAATGGGCTGCCCAGGGAGGTCGTGGGGTTGCCATCTCTAGAGGTGTTCAAGAAAAGACTGGATGAGACACTTAGTGCCATGGTCTAGTTGATTGGACAGGGCTGAGTGATAGGTTGAACTGGATGATCTTGGAGGTCTCTTCCAACCTAGCTGGTTCTATGATTCTATGACTTTGCTGCATTGCATATAATACTGCCATTTGCACAAGATTAAAATTTGGGTTATAATATTTCTTTGCAAAATTATAATGGTCAAAAAGAACTAGGCCTGTTGCTCTTCTGGCTTTCTGAGGTCTTCCTTCCAGGCCTTGTTGTAGTGCTGTGCAGAAAATATGCTTAAACCTCTGGTAAATTAGAAAGTTAACAAGGGAGAGGGAAAGATGGAAAATATGGAGTGAAGTAATGTAGGAGTTCTCAGTTTGTATAGCTGAAGCCTAATGTAAATTAACTTTGACCTACTTTTTAAAATCAGTTTCTCATAAGATTAGAGCTGTTTAAATTTTAAGAAATGCCTGTTTGTTGTAACCTACATTAGTTTGCTGAGACTGATATTCAGGATCCTGGCTCAAGCTCCCAGGGAAAGAATTCTTGTAGATCATACCCCACAACTGCCTCAGTAAGGCTCAACTGGCTGAACAAAGACCAGTTTCTGTACACACAAAATTTCTGTCCCTCTCTGCATAACAGATGGCAGTAAAATCTAAATAAATCAATCCATCACCTTCCAAACTTTCTATAAAGCTCATGTTGCAATTAGATGTAAGAGTAAGTAATGTTTCTTTCCCATAACAACAACAAAAAATAAAAGGGAAAGCAACATCTTATATCTTATAAAACAGATAATAAATAACATATCAAAAGTGAAATGCAGCAACATTAAATAATAATGAAAGTCGCTACAGGAGAAATTTGTTCATGTCCTCACATTCTTTTTTTTCATTCTTTCCTTTATTATTGTCTTTTCTTTCCTCTTTTTTTTTTTTTTGTCTCATCTGTGGTTTATATCCACAAGCTCAGCTAGTGTTTGCTTTTGAAATCTTCAACTCACCACAAACCCCTTAGAACAGTCTGATCTTAGAAGTCTGATTAGTCTGACTAGTTGATCCAAAAAGTTATCTTAGTTTACAAAAGGTTATTTTATTCAGTTGCTTCATTGTGACTTTGTTCAAGAAGTTTTGTGAGTCTTTTGTTGGTTTTTTTTTTTTCTCCCCTCTTTATCTCTGTGCATTTCACATATGACAGTTTAGACAAGGAAGATGGACAACTTGGTTTCCAGAAAGACTCTTCCCAAGACTCTTCTGTTTCTGTTTCACATAAGTGCCTGATTAAACAGGCCATAAAAAGCTATAAAATAGTTAAAGGGAGAGGGGGAAAGTATTGTTCTACATAATCATACCTCTTGTAAGGGAAATCTCAACACTAAAAAGTGTGAAAAATAGCTTCAGATCTTCCTGAATTGAATGCAAAGAGTGCAAAGATATTGCTGTCAGGGGAGCAAATGTGTTTCTAAGAGGAAAAGTAGACCATTCATAACCCCCTGATTGATTCCTATTATGCTTATGAGTCTCATGGCTAAATCCCAACGTTTTCCTTGGAAAATATATTCCATAACAGAACAGCCATTTGTCTTAACACCTCATGGCTGCCTGCAAACAAAGCATTCTGCCAATGACTGGCACAAACTTCACGCTGCAGCCTGAAATCAAGCTGGTGCTTTTTATTCTTTCCTTTTTTTTTTTTCAGTCTCTCAAGGGCACATCTCACAGCCTGGATGAGAAGACAGAGGAAAGCAGATGGCAACACCATTTGCAGCCTGAGTAACAGCAGAGGAAGCCAAAACATTAGATTAATGTCTCTGTCCCACCACAAAGCTTTGCTAAATCAATTCTACTTGATTGCATAGCATTATCTGAGGATGCTGAACAGGGCAGGCACCTCTCTAATGATTGAAGACAGAATGCCAAAATGATCTGCAGACTGTATTCAAAGTTACACATCCTAAAGACATCACAGTGATAGTAAAACGCTGGTGACAATCACTGGCTACTGTATACCCTGGGAATTTAGGAGGCGGGCAACACCACCTTTACACCATTAGCATAGAATGTAGCATGTGAGGAGCTGATTTAAAGAGTTCATTCATCTCTCTTGCTGTTCTAGGGTTGCCTCTTTTCCCCAGACTGTGGCAAACCTCTAGGCAGGGGATATCTGTGCAAGTTTCTCGCCACTGTAGAGCAGCCTATAATTGATAGACTGCACTGTGTAGCAGTTGCATAGGCAGAGGAAGAGCTGGTATCACAGGGTTCTGGATAGGGATAAATGCATCCCTGGGAGGACTGATCTCACAGGAGAGCTGGCATCAGCAAAATATTGGATGAAATACTGGAAACTTAATGGTTGCCATGGAGTTTGGCACATAGAAGAAGAGTTCTTTGCCTGGTTTATAAGACAGAGGATTCTATTCCAAGATGCACCTTTCTGCTTCAATTAGGAACACTGATCCTCTCAATAAATACAGGTCCCATCATACGGTGTCTGTTTTTTATCAACCAAAAGGTGAAAATAATGAATAACCTCTGAGCCACTGGTTCATCTCTGGTGCAGCAGGACAACCAAAGAGTATGATATAATGTCACATGTCCAGAGAAGCTTTTCATATAAGATGTGACCCCACACTAAGACCAGATCTCTCATGAGATAAGGGACATGAGATCTAAGAGGCTAGATTAGCCAATACCCATTGCTTAAGAGGGAGAGGGATAAAAATAAAAGAGAACAAGGAAGAAAACCTCTGGACTGGTTCAGACTGCTCAGTGCTGCACTCTAGGATGATTCCTGCAGGGAAAAGATGGCTACATCACAAATGTTGTCTGAATTAGCATATGGATCTCAGTTTCTTACATATTGATGGAGCAGTGTTTCCACTGCTCCACACTACTCAGTGGTGATGAGTAGTACAGGAATGGCTGCACTTGCACACAGCTGCTCAGATCTGCCTGTCCAGGAGGTTTTGTATTGCATAATCTAAAAGTAATACTCTACTATATGATGGCACTGGCCACATGTTAAAGTGTCAAGCAAGAGATGGTGATCCTCATCCTCCAAGGCAATATTGCCCTTCTTCTAGGGGGCATATTGTAGACTAAGTGTTATATAAAAAAGACTCCCACTGATGGGTTTGTAGTACCTTTCTCCCTGAAGGTCGTCCAAGTTTCTTGGGTTAACACTTTCCCAGGAAGCTGCCCCTTAAAGCCTGCTCTGCAAGGTACATACTGTGGAACAAAAGCAAACCAAAATATACTACAATGCTTTTGTTGTGTGTGGCTCTGCATTTAATATCTTTAATATTTTGACTTCTGCTTATCACAACTCTACATGTAGTGATTTTAGGGATAATTTTCTTGACTGCTTAATGCAAATTGCATGGTTAGAAAAATAGAATAAGTTGCCATTTAAAATAGCCCCTTCTATTTGATAAAAACGGCACTTCTGTGTCTTGTAACAAGCCAGAGGCCAAATGAAATTCTAGTCATAAGATGACCCAGATGCTTTGAGGCTGTTTACACATGTTCCTACCTTGTCTCAGTGCTGTACAAAGGTCAGATGGTGATTTTTCCCATTAGAAAGAGGGTAAAAAGATCAGAGCAACCAGAATAGTTACATGGTTTCTGTGTGGGAAAAGTTCACATATGAGGAGGTGATTGGCACAAAAGAGGTATTTAGATATCCAAGGATGATCACTAGGGACCAGCTGAGAACTTTGAGCTCACTAAAGCCCAAAACTCCCTCTGCTTTATATAGGCACTGTGGTTATGGCCATTTCTGAAGCATATGGGGGCTGTTTGCCCCAATCCTTTTAGTGGATAGTGTCTCCACTGACTCTCTATTTTCTTCCTTTCTTTCTCTTCTCACAGAGAGAACTCAATTAATTGACCTCTTCCATGTCCTATTGTCCCAGACCATTTAATTTCTGAACTACGCCTCTACAGTTCCAATGTACTTCCTATAGCCTATCAGACCTCACCACTTGGGCTTTCTGGTGTTTTTTGTAGTCTACCAGCATCAGTGTATTTTTGCTTGCTCCCATCCTTCTTAAAGCTTTTTTTTTCTGTCACGTTTTCATCTCAAGGCACATGTAAATCTCTGCCATTCTTCTGCATCCTGCCTGGTGTCTTCAAACATTCTTAATAGCTTCTTTGAAGATAAAAATATCAGATGTAACATGACCTTATTCCTCTCTCTCACTTATTTTTCATTTTTTCATTTTTTCCCTCTTGACATTGATTGAAAAACGCCATCCAACCTCTGCACTTTATTGCATCTCATCACATCTGCTGACCATTCTTTCATTCACTGACATGTTACTCCTCTCCTAAGTTTCTCGTACACTGTGGTTTTTATTTTTCTTATCTTCATTACACAAGCCTGCTCTGCTATTTCCTATTAAAAACAATCTCACACTTTATCCCATTTGCTTCTGTAGAGACCACTTTACTTTCTCGTTCTCATTTATCTTTATTCTTATTTACTATGCTGTTTTCAATTCCCTCGATTTCATGCTCAGACTTGTTAGCTCTGCCTTGCATCCTTTACACTCAATCAATTCAAAGCACTCATGCCAAAATTTTTAATGGCCTATTCTTAGCCAAGTCCCAGAACTTGTACTCTGTCTTCATCTCTGTGACCTGACAGCTGCCTTCAATACTGTCACCATTCTCTTTTTCTTCAAATATCATTCTTCCTTGATGATTTAATTTTCTCCTAGTCCTTCTCCAAACTATTTGTTCACTCATCCTTCTGCTCAGGTTCTCTTTTTAACCCCGCAAACAAAACCATCTGTGACTAAATGATTACCTGATCCACTGGTGGCTAAGAAAGGCAATAGACTGTACCAATCCATCTCATGCCATAACCCTTGCATATTACTTTTCAATTTTTCTTAGAACATAAATCTTATATTCTAATTTCAGTACTATTTAGGTAACATTTTTTTCCCCCATTTGGCTGGGTAGATTCCTTCTACAATCTTACAGTGCCTCCCTGTCATCTCTTCTGTCACATATAGGTTGTAGGAAGTGTTGTGTGTGGACTCTCCTTTTGCTCCTTTTGGAGTGTCTTGTATTAAAGGATCTTCATCCCTAAGGAGGTCCTTATTATGGCAATATAGTAAAATCATAAAGCCTTCAGCTCATGGGTTGTGACAAGACCCTTTTCAGCAATCTTCCTGTTTAAGAATCTTTCAGGGCACAAAGCTTTAAGAAAAAAAAATTGCCATCACCTAATCTTCTATAGTAACCATTGCAGCTTCCAAAACAAATTCGCAAAGGTGGTACATCCTTGGCATCTCTACACCACTGTGTATTTATAGCCCTGTGTATATACAGACTTGTATATTATGGGCTTTATTGTAGTAGATTGTTGTGGTAGGCCTCATAGGCCCAAAATAGGCTTATACATGTCCTGCCTTGCCTGGCCATGTTTTTCTGCTACACCAGAGAGGCAAGTGCAGAAATGGACACAAAAGGACCTGGCGCCACTGAGTCTGGCCTGCCCAGGGTCCTGTGCTGTAAGGTACACACACTTAGCTTGTGCCTGCCTAGTGCAAGGCCTGTGCTTTTCCCAAATTAGGGAAAAGCAAGCCTGTGGCTTAGCCTAATATGGTAAGGTTTGGCTAACTGCCATCCTGATTGGCTGTTCTGTGTCCAAAGGGCAATTAATCTCAGCCCACGTTGATCAAAGGAGGTACGCAGGTGAACAACCTGCTTTTGCTTCCCTGNCCCTACCCCTCTCAACCTTACCCCAGTCCCAAGGAAGAATGGAGGTTTAGCCAAGAGGATTAAGAAGCAAAGGTGAAATCAGCCAAAGCAAATGGAGGGTGAGGTTAGAAAGCAAGATGGAGTTCAGCCAGCATCCCCAGCTCCACAGCAGGCAAAGCTCCCAGCAAAGAGAGCAAGCAAGTGACTTTACCTAATGTTTTGCTTTTCCTTTCTACACATCTCAGCAAGACTGTGAGCGAAGTAGTCCTCACCATTGTTTTCATTTCTCAGCCTATGATCTAATTCTTCTCACCAAAACATTCTAGCTAGGCTCAAACTAGCACAATTACATGTAGTTATAACCCATAGAATGTTTCCATAACCGTGTAAGAACCGAAATCTTATTAAAGTCAATGATCAGGGATGGTGAGAGTTCTGAATACCAAAATTAATAAACAATACTAATTTTGGAAAATGTCATCTTGCATCAATTAATTTCCCCTCCACAACATAGATTACACCAGTCTTAACATTTGAGAGAAAAGGTCAGTTTGGGTTATTTACCTTTAACTGGTTTCTGTATTTATCTGAACAAATTGTACCTACATCATAGCAGAAATATTAACTAAGACATAAATATATCCTAAAAGAAGAAATTATAGCTTAGATCCAAAAGAGAAATCTGATTTTACAGCATTCCTTTGTTTGAATGACCTCTCGCTGAGAATCTCAAGGGTCATTATTGTGGAAGTTTTAAGGCAAAAGTGCTGTCCCCAGAAATCATTTTAATGGAGCCTCATCTTCGCATCCTATTGATTTATCTGCTAAGTATGAAGGGGAATCAATAAGCAGAATCATTTTCACGTCTTTTAAACATCTACAGTAGTCAAAAAATATTGTCCAGTGCAGAAATGCATCACTGGAAAGAAAAATTATAGCCACAGACAGTCTAAAAAATGTTTATTTTTTCACATCAAGAAAGTGATTTTCATATTTTGTCTACCATATTTTGTTTGATGTATTTGTACTAAAGGTAAAATTCATGCAGCGACAGTAGAAATGTAATTTTATATGAAATAGATTAAAACACCGAGACTTGCCAAATTATAAAGTGAGATTTCAGATAAACCAATATAGATCACAGAATCACAGAATGTTAGGGGGTGGAAGGGACCTCAAAAGGTCATCCAGTTCAAGCTCCCTGCCAGCAGGATCACCTATACTGGATCACACAGAAACACATTCAGGCCGGTCTTGAATATCTCCAGAGAGGGAGGTTCATCGATATTTACTTGCTGTAATAGACAACCTCAACTGGCTTATTCATTGCTTTGAAATTGGGAACCTTGCTCCATAAACATCTAATGGAGAGAAGATATCTCTGGAATACTAATTCAGAGAACCCAATTTAGGAGCATACTTCTTACCAGGGATTATTTAGGGAGAATAATGTGATGTGCTTCTAATAGATGTAATTCTGTAAAGGGTTAACCCTCCTGGGGGGAGTGGTCTTTACCCTGACCCCAGGTCCTCCTGACTCCTCCTTGGGGGTGGGTCCAATCCTTTCTCCAGGTGTAGTAGTTCGCCCACTCCCACCTCCTGTCTAGACCCCATAAAAGCAGAGGAACTTCCTATTTCTCTCTCTCTCGCCATGCCTCCCTGCTTGCCAGAATCACCTTCCTCTTCCTGCTGCTCTTTGTTTTACCATGTGGCCATAATCCACGAGGTGGACAAACCCATTGCCATCAATCTGTTTTTTTATATATATATATATGTATATTGTATCTTGTTTTCCCTTCCCTATACCTTTTTGTAACTCTCCTACCTCAAATACATTTTATTTAGTGTTAATTTTTTTCTTTTAAGTTCCAAATCGAAGCAAGACTACTTATTTGGATGTACTTTACCTTTTCCTCTCTAAATTTAATTCCTTTTCTTTGGGGAAGAGGGAAAGTCATCCTACAAATTTGTTATTGGTTCTATTAACTATATTTGAGTCTCTGGGAAATTTAAACTAGAACCGAGACAATTTCTCATTCATCTCCACCTAGCTGCTTCAATGGCATTGCATTCACATGACAAAAGAGAACTGCAAAATAAAACAGAGAATTATCCCATAAAACCACTTCAGTCTTAGATAAAGGTGTAAATTAATAGTTGGACATTGTTTTGCTTATATGGAAATATCTATATGGAAGCATCTGATGTTATTTCTTCTCCCCCAGGTTAATTTCAATATGGTAACTGGGGTGGGGGTAGTGCTTGTGAGAATTAACAGTCAGTGGTTTTCCTGGAGATCTCCAGTACCTTCAAAGAAAGAATATACTATTTTATGTGCTATGGAAAATACAAGCTAAGCATTTGCTTTCTGTATGATACTTTTTCTGCTTATTGTTTGAATAAGAAACCATTTTAGTTTCATTATTAACTGATCAATATCAACCAAAGTACAATAAATTAATGGTGGGTTTTCCCCCTAATTATCAAAAGGTTTTTTTAATTAATAATCTTCAATACAATTCTAACAAATGTTTCTTCAAACAACTAAGCAACACCTTCTTAAATGTTTTCAGATGATTCAGTTGTTGTCTCTACCTTACAACAACTTATAGAGGCTGAGTTTTGTTGATGGCTACTTGACAAAGGTCAGATCTGTCTGTGGTTCCTTAAGTAAATCTCAACAATGTATTCTGTTATCAGTGCTGTTACTGAAAACTATGAAAGAAAGAAAAAAAACCCAAACAGGAAAATGTGTGGTTTAGCAGCAACATTTCAATTCAGTCATTGATAAATGAATCAAATCATGCCAGAAAGCTTGGAAAAGTAGTTTCTGCCAACTGGCTCCCTTAGCTGTCTGCTACTTTTCAAGAACCAGTTCCTGGAAACTGATTTTCATCTCCCTTATCACAGTTAAACTAAATGGGAATAAAGCTCCCCCCATAGTTTCTTTGCAAGTAATCATAGATTGGACTTATTAAGTGATACTTTGGCTGCTTTGTTCTAAATTCAGTTTCTCTGCTCATGCACAGCTTAACTGAGCTGTCAGTTTGTCATCTCAATAACCAACACTTACGTGGTCCTCAACAGGGTTGACTATGAAGGCAGCAATCTTCCACAGTAAAGCCATCAGATCAGTGGGACAAAGCATCCTAAAGATGTATGAAGTTTGATGAGTAACAGCAAACTTGATAATACAAAATTCTGTTCTGCCATCATTTGATATGATTATTTTAATAAGCATTACTCAAATGAGTTATTGAAGCAATGGATGGATGGTTTCTGATATTGGATGAGAAGCACAACAGTTTCAATGTTCTAGAAGGAGCTCTTCTCCTGACACAACGGTAAATTTGATTGCCATGTCTGCCAGAGTCTCTAACTGGACTTCCCGTTTCTGCAGCCTTTTTGATTCTCTGTGCTCAGAAATACAGGCTGTGAATTTCACCACACACTCGTACAAGCAGGTTTAGATCCAGGTAGTTTCTTTCCCATTAGCCACTTGCCAGGTCAAAATTAGTCCCTGTCTCCTCACAGCCACTGGCCTGCAGTTGTGGCTGCTTATGGTGGACAGCAGCATGGCACCATAGCCAAGGAATGTACAAAGGATAAAGCTAGGACTTGCTCTTGTTCTGGCTGTATAAACTTTTTACTTCAATTACGATCATCTAGCAGATGAAACACCTTGCTAATTCAAAAAGAAGAGTTTTTTATATGAAGGGCATAATTTCCTCAAGGCTTTCTTCACCTTCTAATCTTTGAAAATCTAATAATGCATGTTTCCTTTCATTGCATTCCCACATCAAAGCAAAAATTGTTGTATCTACTTATTATTCTAAGCTCACTCTCTTTGTATATAGCAATACTTTCATGAACAACGTTAGGGTCTAGCAACCTCATCTGCACCATCAACTTCTAAAATTATTTATTTAGTCATCTATTGTAGTAGAAGAATCTTGAAAACTTATTTAAGGAAACTACCAACCAAGGACAATTCTTTAGCCAATGTAAATTGGCCTAAGCAGATTGATTTAATCAGGCAATTGTAAAATGTGTTTTGGATATATTTACAACTTGCCCGTTACCTCTATCAGTCTCACACAATCTTAATTGTGTATTGACTTGTGAAGAAAATTCAGTAAGGTCAAACTCCAGCTAAAATTTGGAAGATTATTTGAAGATATTAATTATGTTTACCAATTTTATCAGTATTTGGTAATGCTATCTAATACATAGACTTGAGAAGTTCAGTCTTACAGAGACTTTCAGCAGATAAGCAGCAAGTCAACAATGTTATGAAAAGATTGCGCTTACTGTTAGCACAGAAATTTGTGATGCCTTGCCTGCCTTGTTGTGGTGTTAGGTTATAGGCTGGACTTGATGATCTCAGAGGTCTTTTCTAGTCTCAATGATTCTGTGATTCTGTAACTGACCTCAAAATAGTCAGTGTGGGCTAGCCGAGTAGTCCTTGAACTGGGCAACCTTGAACAACGATGACATTCAATTTTGATCTGAACGATGCTCATCAAAGGCAGGAGGCTCCGAAAGCCACGTGAGATCAGCTGGCTTGTCCAAGCTCTGGGCAAAAATGAGACACCTCAGCATGGACATAAGCTTTTTTCTTTCTTTTTTTTTTTTTTTTTCCAGATAGTTATTTTACTGTGAACATATAATTGATAATTTGGTTTAAGAGAAGGAGGTATTAATCACTGCGTTCCACATAATCATCAACACAAGTGCCAAGGCTACCTGTAAGACCAATGCAAACTTCAAGGCATGTAGTTAATTATTATCTGTTTAGATACAAATATGAGTTCTGCTCTGAAATAAAATCTTAGAGGAGTCAAATTGTACCATTATAATGGTACCTGGTAGAGCACTTGTTTGTTTTTAAATCAGATGGTTTTTATTTATAACAATTGGGATGATATTCAGAAGACTACGTGTTTCCATGGGGTTAACAATGACCACCTCTTTTCATAAAGACTAATGTGATACTTGAAATTCTCATCAAAGCAACATAGACAGACACTGTCTGATCTGTGGGAAATAACAAATAAGCAAATATCTCTGGGTTAAAAAAAAATCTATGAGGACTTTTGGGAATATAGCAAAACAAAAGCTGAGAAAATGCTGTAATTTACAAAGTAGAGAAATAGTTGTTGGCTAAAACATCTATCATGGCTATTTTACTCTGTAATAACCAAAGCCCATTAACCTTATTGACAAGTTACAGGTCTTATATGTTCTACTTAAAACTCTTGTCAGTCCTATCTTGGTTAAATTTTAACATGCTTAGCCTCAGGGGTGAACCTTTCTGTTAGACTCAGGGTCAGAAAAGCAGAGCTGCTATAATCAACAGATGTCCTGTAGGATGAAACCCAAAAACTTACAGTGGTGAACTTATTTCTGTCACTGTTGTATCTGAGATAGTTTCTTTTATGCACAATAGAGTGTTTCTGGAAATAGAGTCAAAGCTTTTGCTTCCAGTGGTGTCTGTGCTAGGCTGGTGGCAGGGCAGGCCAGTGAGATTAGATATTGCTGGAAAAGTCTATTCACAATTTCAGTGAGGCTTTGTTAGATGTTAGCAGTGAGGCCACTATCAAGTCCGCCATAAATAAATAATTCTTATGCATGAGGAAACTCATAAAGCAACAGAAAAAAGAGATTTTGCAACTTGAATCTTTGTTTGAAAGTACCTAAAGAAATAAATGTGTTTCCCCCCAGCCATCTGTTTAAAATGTATTAGAGTATCCACTTGCATTATTTATCTCAGTCTGTGTGTCTGAGCTGATTGTGCCATGTAACTTCTCAAAGCAGGAGAGGAAGATTTGATTAAATGATGTGTGCCTAACTGCCTTTTTTTTTAACTCAATACCAACTACTGTGCAATCATGTCTACCTCTTTTCACCTCATCATTTATGAGCCACCATTTACATCCATTTCCATTTCTATTTCAGTCAGCCTTACACAAACAGCCAATTTTTCACTTTATAGTTGGATAGATGAACTATTTTATTATATTTCAATGTAGGGTTATACTCTGAAAAGACTTGGAAAATGCCACAAAGAAATTTCTGATCTTATATTTGGTTACAACTGACAAACTCGTGTATTCCTATGTGTTGGAGATCAACTACATCTCTTAAGATAAAATTCAGTCATTTTTTCAAATAATTCATATTAAAGAAAAACTAACACATAACTTTTTATAGTACAGTCCCATCTACCATTTCATGTTGGAAGCAGGAGATTTTGATTCCAAGGAAGATAAGTCTCACCTGAATAAAGCCCTGAACAACCTGATTTTGGGTCACAACTGACCCTACCCAAGGAAGGAGGTTGCACAGGGATCTCCTTTTCAAACAATTATACTATGACTCTGTGCAACACAATACTGTTTGTTTGTTCATTTGTTTATTTTAGAACTAAGAGCATGTAACAAACAATACATTTGAGGTAGTTTTAAACTAACACTCTAGTCCTTAATTATGAACAAGAACAGGTAAACTCCAAGAGACACTGAGTAGAAAATAATAAAAGATAAATCAGAGAATCATAGAATCAACCAGGGTGGAAGAGACCTCCAAGATCATCCAGTCCAACCTAGCACCCAGCCCTGTCCAATCAACCAGACTATAGCACTAAGTAAAATAGAGGATTGGATACAAAAGAAAAATAATGGTAAGTCTATATCATTTCATCAGCTTGCCGATTAGGATAAACTTTGCTGCATAAACTGTTCTTTCTTCTCGTTTTTGCTGCTTCTCTCTGAGATTCTGCTTTGCATTACATGCTTAACACTTGCCTGAGCTTCTATCAGTGTCTGTGAGGGAAGGAGGAGGAGTAGGAAGTACACCTTGAGTACTATGTCCAGTTCTGGGCTCCTCAATTCAAGAGAGATGTTGAGGTACTGAAATGTGTCCAGAGAAGGGCAACGAAGTTGGTGAGAGGCCTGGAACACAGCCCTGTGAGGAGAGGCTGAGGGAGCTGGGGGTGTTTAGCCTGGAGAAGAGGAGGCTCAGGGCAGACCTCATTGCTGTCTGCAACTACCTGAAGGGAGGCTGTAGCCAGGTGGGGATTGGTCTCTTCTCCCAGGCAACCAGAACAAGGGGACACAGCCTCAAGTTGTACTGGGGAGGTATAGGCTGGATGTTAGGAGGAAGTTCTTCACAGAGAAAGTTATCCTGATGGATAACAAGTTAACCATGGCACAGCAATGTTGCCCTTGTGGCCAAGAAGGCCAATGGGATCCTGGGGTGTATTAGGAAGAGTATGTCCAGCAGATCAAGGGAGGTTCTCCTCCCCCTCTGCTCTGGTGAGACCTCATCTTGAATACTGTGTTCAGTTTTGGGCTCCCCAGTTTAAGAGAGACAGGGATCTGCTGGAGAGGGTCCAGTGGAGAGCAACAAGGATGATTAGGGGACAGGAGGGCATGGCTTATGAGGAGAGGCTGAGGGACCTGGGGCTGTTTAGTCTGGAGAAGAAAAGACTGAGAGGGAATTTGATAAATGTTGATAAGTATCTGAATGCTGGCCAGAAATTGGGGGACAGGCTCTGCTCACTTGCTCCCTGGGATGAGGCAAGGAGCAATGCATGTAAATTGCAGCAAAAAAGATTCTGCCTCAACACAAGGGGGAACTTCTTTACTGTGAGGGTCACAGAGCACTGGAATAGGCTTCCCAGAGAGGTCGTGGCGTCTCCTTCTCTGGAGACTTTCAAGGCCTGTCTGGATGTGTTTCTCTGTGATTTGTGTTAGATAGTATTGTCCTGCTCTGGCAGGGGGGTTTGTCTCATTGAGTCCCTTCCAACCTCTAACATCCTGTGATCGCCATTGGAATGGGCTGCCGAGAGAGATGGTAGAGTCGCCATCCCTGGAGGTGTTCAAGGAAAGACTGGATGAGGCACTCGGTGCCATGGTCTGGTTGACTGGCTAGGGCTGGGTGCTAGGTTGGACTGGAGGATCTTGGAGGTCTCTTCCAACCTGGTTGATTCTATGATTCTATACACACACAAATAAACCTGAGCATTGGGAGCTAGGGAAATAGATTTTGATTCCAGATTCATGTAGGGACCTCCTAGAAGCAAAAGCTTGCCATTTTTCATTAGCAATGAAAATGAAGTTGAAAAAAAAAAAATCTTACATAAGATAATTGCTAAGGTTTAAGGGACCACCACCAAGCTAATCAGCCTTCAAGTACGAAGTGTGATCAAACTTTGATTTAAATTGGTGGAATCCTGTTGATTTACTGTGGTTAATCATTTGTCTGAAGATTTTTTTTGTCTTTGATTAATGGATGCATTGGTAAATAATTGTGTGTTTTATGTAAACTGCTTTCTACAGGGTTGTTGAAATGTGACTTGCAGCAAGTGGCTGAAAGAGAGTGACTCATGCGACTGTGTACCCCATAGGGCAAAGTATATATCTGCCTTTTGGAGAAATAGAATAGAATAGAATCAACCAGGTTGGAAGAGACCTCCAAGATCATCCAGTCCAGCCTACCACCCAGCCCTATCCAGTCAACTAGACTATGGCACTAAGTGCCTCATCCAGTCTTTCCTTGAACACCTCCAGGGATGGTGACTCCACCACCTCTCTGGGCAGCCCATTCCAATAACAAATGGATATGCATGGCCAGAAGTTTACTGTGGTGGTGAGGGACACAACTAAGGTAAGCAAAAATGGACAGTTCTCTGGGTGTAAAGACAAACAAGTAGGTTATGCTTCACAGTATATTTAGTTCTAGCTAAGAAGGTATGCTGAGGTATAAATAGGGCTGTAAAGGACATTAAACACCACATAGAGTTGTGACCTGATTCAGTCAAAATGGAAAACAAGGGCTCACCATGGTTGTGTGAGTAAATATTACCAGATATAGAGTGACAGGGAGAGTCAAAATCGTCTCCCTGCTATGTTTTCCACCACTGAGGTTGAAAGGCTTGATTGTCTGGTAAGACACTGGAACGGGTTGCCCAGGGAGGTTGTGGATGCTTCCTCCCTGGAGGTGTTTAAAGCCAGGCTGGATGAGGCCTTGAGCAGCCTGCTCTAGTGGGAGGTGTCCCTGCCTATGGCAGGGGGTTTGAGCTGGATGATCCTTGAGGTCCCTTCCAACCTAAACCATTCTATGATTCCCCAGGCAAAGGTTCAGGATCTGTGAAGCTGCAGACATTTAATACTCCATAGGACAAAGGAAGAATCAATATGTGACTTTTCAGTTGTACGGGAGTGGCCAGTGATGATTCTGAGGCACTTAGGAGGAAAGAATTGCCTGTGTATGCTGCAGTGGTTTTAGAGAAGAGCAGATTTAGAATAGTATATTATGAATATATATTGAAGGAAAGAGAGCGATATCATCATATTTGCTTATCAGCTGGGGTTCTGCCCAATGCGCTCATGCTAGCCATAAAATTTATTACTGTGTTTCTTTCTGAGCTGCAGCAGATGTGGAAAGTATGACTGACACTCCTTCTATACTATTATCACAAATAGATAGCTATCAGAAAGTCAATCTCTTCCCGGCTTTGCAATGTGTCTCCAGGCTGTGACGGCACTGACACGAGGCATATTTTAAGCTCCTCTAGATTCCAGAATGAATGAGAGATTTAATATGGGGGAAATGTTCACTGATAAAAGTGGCTTATTTACCATGCCTTTTCTGTGTGCAGGAGCAGATAAAAGGCAAGAAATAATAATAAAAAATAGAAAGGCAGATTTATTCAAATGTGATGTTGTCCATCACCACAAAAATATTTGCTTCACTGCAGGACAGAAAACTAGACAGAAAGAGATGGAAAATACAGGTGGCCTGTTAAGAAGAAGTTGGAGCAAGAAGAAATTATTTACACTAACGTTCATGAAGATTATGAGGAGGCTACAATGTCTTAGGACATACCTGTAACCCACTCTGCTTAGTGTTTGCAGCAAGGACAGCCATTTAGGAGGTCTTTTTAGCATTAGCATATTGAAATACACAAACTATGGAGCTTTTTATGTTTTTAAAGGTATATAGGAGATGTCCCAAAATTCTTTATATTAAATGCACACCTAGAAGTTATAATCAATGATAAAGTAAGCAGCTGTTTAGGGCAACAGGTATAGGGAGAAGCTGCAGGCCCTCATGTTAGGAGCTGATTTATTTTGGCAGTAGGAAACTCCACCACCACTGTAGCCATCTCTCCACTAAAAGCAGGAAAACCAAGATGCATCCAGAGCTCTCCTTTGGAATGTGTTTCTGCTCCACTCTTCCCTTTATCGACTCCTATCAATGAATGCTATAGAGTGCTATTAGATTTGAGCTGGGAATATTTTGGTGCCAGGGAAAAGTTAGCCATCTTATATCCTGGAATATGTTTTTTTCTGTTGTTGAAAATAAGCTGAATCTTCAACTGTGAGGATGGTAGCCAAAATGCAAGAGAGAGCACACAGTCTTATTTTCTATCCAGGCCACTTAGCAACAGACATAAAAATATTTCATGGTGAATAGCCTAATGCCTCAGATCTTTACAAATGTCTAACAAATAACAGTTTGGATGAGAAAGCAACAAATCATAATGCATATAACATCATTAAGATATGTTGCCTCATCAAAGAACATACTTAGGGATTGTCAACATTAGCATTTTTCAGTTTGACATGCAATAGGCTGCTTGGTTTCAGAGAGGAGGCAGACAGCTGGTGGAGTCACACACATAAGAATGCTTTCCCATTGAAATGGCCGAAGCAGTTGTCTCTCATGAGGACAGAGGCCATCAATAAGAAGCAGCAAAGTTTATCTGTGCTTTGTCAGACTGTGGCAAAGGTGGTATATTCGTGGAAGAACTACAGTCAATAGAGATATAGTATCAGACACATGCTTGAGATACCCTTTGGAGTAGGCAGTATGTTAAAAAAGGCTTTTCAGCATGATCTCCCTACTGGGTTGGGGTTTCTTTTGTGAGCTTCAACTGAATCCTTAATGTTGATTTAACCCTTTCATTGGGGGAACAAGAATTAGAGGGGAAGACTTGATTATAGATCAGTAGTAATTCTTTTTACCTCTTATAAATTACAACTAAATTACATTTTAATATAATTACCATTTCATCTATATTTAATACAATCATACAAATATATAGTTGTATATATAAACATGTATAAACTGTGTGTTCTAGTTTGAAGCTAGCTAGAATGTTTTGGTGAGAACAACTAGACCACAGGCTGTGAAAGAGAAACAATGGTGATGTCTACTTCACTCATAGGCTTGCTAAGAGATATAAGAACATAAATATAGATAGGGCATTCGGTCACTGCCTGGGCTTTGAGCTGCATTTCTCTCTCTAACCTAACCTGATTAACCCTAACCCCCCTGGCTGACCCTCCATTCTTCCTTGGGCACAAGGCAACATCTGGGGTAAAGTAGAGAGGGATGGGAGAAGGTGGAAGTGCAATAGGGAGCCCCTCCTGGGGACTCAGGGAGGGCTGTTATGTTTCTGTATTACCTTTTACCTTGTATATTTCTGTCTATAGCTGTATATATTGTAAATATCTGCTTGTATATTGTGCTATTCTGTAAATATAAAGTTTCATTCAATTTCCAGAGCTGGCTGAGTCTAGTCTGGGTGATTTCCAAAGTGGGGGGGGATGGTGTGGTGTGGTGGGTGGGGGGGGTGTGTAACACCCAAACCATCACACTATGCATTAAAAAGTGATACAAGGAAGATCACTGTGCATGCTGCCCTTTTTCATGAATTAAAAGCTTAAACAAGCTAAAGTGAAATTGTTGGGAAGAAAGAGATGAACATTACCATGAGCAAAGAGACTGTAACTGTCCGATTTTAGATGGAATCAAAGAATAGGTTCATCATTTTTCCCTGTGGCAATTTAATTCACATTTTGCACTGTTCAGGTGGGAGCATATTAATGGCAAATTACAGAAAGCAGTCATTGTAATGTAGAGAATAGCAGATTCCATTGTTAAAATATATCAGTGATTCTCAGTCAAGGATAAATGACAGTGCCTTTTCTATGCATAAGGAAAAATCCTAAGTGCAGTCAGGAAACTGATCAAAGTTAAAGATACTCTATCTTCTAACAACTCAGATCCTCAACTGAATAGCTCATGCCCACTGCTTCTGCAAACCAGCCCTGCTGAAAAAAATAAATTCATGAAGGGTAAGCCCTGCTGATGGGTTTGTTCATTTGTCAGTACTCTGGGTGTGTGGTTTTTCACCAGCTTCCAAGTATCTTTAGTAAAATATCCTAATAACTTAGTGACTGTGGGATTGACCAAGCAATCTGCAAGTGATCTGCATCAATCCTCTGTGGGAGGAGAGCATTTAAAATATTAAAACCAACTAAACAAAAAAAAAAAAACAAAACACTTCACCATCACTGTAAAATCAGGGAGAAGTCAAAAACTCATATTTTTTGGAAGCAAAGCAGCTTCAGGTCAATGAGCTTTGCTTAGCCTACAGTTTGCTGCTCTTCTCAGTGCTGGGGATCAGTGTAATATGCTGAGTAAACTTCAGGCTCACAAAGACAAGGAAAACTAAAAGCCTTTGTCTAGTTCCTCTGTTGCATTTAACTCCAAAGAAGAAAAGGAGAACAGTGTCATATTATTCTACAGAACACCCTATTTAAATTCGATGTGATTATTCACAAAAAAAAGGTACTCTAACATAAGTAAAGATTTGAAGACTTTGACAACAGCAATTAGAGCAGCCCATGTGGCCAGCAGGTCAAAGGGAGGTAATTCTCCCCCTCTGGGAGAGCCCCTATTACAAAAGGGATGTGGACATGCTGGAGTATGTCCAGAGAAAGGCCATGAGGATGATCAGAGGGCTGCAGCACCTCTCCTATGAAAACAGAGAGAAAGAGTTGGGGCTGTTCAGTCTGGAGAAGAGGAGGCTCCCAGGTGAATTCTTGTGGCCCTCCAATATCCAAAGAGGTCCTACAAAAAAGCTGGGGAGGGACTTTTCGGGATATCAGGGAGTGACTTGGGGGAATGGAGCAAAGTTGGAGGTGGGTAGATTCAGACTGTACATGAGGAGAAAGTTCTTCAGCCTGGAATGGGTTACCCAGGGAGGTGGTTGAGGCCCCATCCCTGGAGGAGTTTAAGGCCGGGCTGGATGAGGCTGTGGGCAGCCTGCTCTAGAGTAAGATGTTCCTGCCCATGTCAGAGGGGTTGGAACTAGATGATCCTTGTTGTCCCTTCCGACCCTGACTGATTCTGTGATTCTATTTACTACTGCAGTGTAAAGAGACCTGTATGCATTGCATGGACACTGCTGTGCCATGCTATTTCACATAACCTGCTTCCATCTGGCTTCAGGAACTCTAAGACAGTCTTCATTTAGTAGTCTAGATGTCAGGAGGGTAAAGAACCCAACCAAACAAAACAGCACAACTTGTGCAAAAGAAGTTATGGAGAATAGTTGCAGTGCAAATTGAAGTCTTCCTTTGCCATGCATTACAGTTGCATGTACCATTTATAGGTATATACATAAAACACTTTGCACTGTGTCTACAGTCCTTGCCTCACCTTTTTATAAGTCATTTTGAAAACTGGAAAGAAAAATTTAAGTC
Organism: Tricholaema leucomelas; assembly: GCA_013400475.1. Lineage (NCBI taxonomy): Eukaryota > Metazoa > Chordata > Aves > Piciformes > Lybiidae > Tricholaema lacrymosa > Tricholaema leucomelas. The sequence continues at coordinate 65,344 of WAAF01019752.1, forward strand.
AATTCTTTGCTGTCAGTTTCTATGTAATTCACCTTAGACATCACCCATCATAGCTTGTTCCCGCTGCAAGGTCAATCACCAGCGAAAGGCTGTGGGATCCAATGCTGGGTTGGTTTTATGTATTATTAATTTTGCTTGTTAATTTTTCATTGCATAGTGTGGAGAACTGGGGTGGGGCAAATAAAGCAAAGTTTTTTTAACCTTTTTAAATAGCTGAGGGTTCAAGATGAAAATATTCATCTCGAGCCCTGAATCTTCTCGACTTTGAAATAATAGCTAACTTGCCTAGCACCAATCTACTCAATAATGGGCAAAGACAAGCCTGACAAGCCAAAGGCAAAATCTCCCTGTGGCTGCATATATATGAGAGCTGAATGAAGGGTGTTTGCTTGGGTTGAATCTTGAGCACCTGCAATGGTTTGGGTGTTACCTGCCCCTACACACTCGTGAAAATCACCCAGACTAGATTCAGCTGCTCTGGAAATTGGAAGAATGAAGCTTTATATTTACAGCTTAGCACAATATATGAGCAGATATTTACAATATATACAGCTATATACAGAAATATACAAGTTAAAAAGTAATACAGAAACACAACAGCCCTCTCAGAAACCAGAGTCCCCAGGAGGTTCTCTCAACCACTCCTTCACCTTCCCCCTACCCCTCTCAACCTTACCCCAGTCCCAAGGAAGAATGGAGGTTCGGCCAGGGGGTTAGGAAGCAAAGTGGATTAGTCAAAAAAGGAGGGTGAGGTTAGAGAGTAAGATGCAGCTCAGCCAGTTCCCCAGGAGAAGCGAGACTCCCGAGTGAAGTGTTCTATGTTTTGCTTTTAATTCTTATACATCTCAGCAAGCCTATGTGCGAAGCAGACATCACCATTGTTTTCTTTTCACAGCCTGTAATCTAGTTCTTCTCACCAAAACATTCTAGCTAGCTTCAAACTTGCACAAGTTTGACTTTGCCTTACATTCAAAGTGAGTTTGGAGGGTTGGCCGGGGGGTTAGGAAGCAGAAGGATTAATCAGGCAGCAAGTTAGGGAGAGAAACGTTCATGCACCACCAAAAGCCAGAGAGCGACTCTGTTATCTATGTTTGTGTTCTTGTTTTCATACATCTCAGCAAGCCTATGAGTGAAGTAGACATCACCATCGTTTCTTTTTCACAGCCTATAATCTAATTCTTCTCACCAAAATATCCCATCTGCCCCCAACCCTGGGGAGAGATTTCCGTGCTGGTTGAATCACTTGTTATAGACCCGTGTGGAAGGAGAATTTGATCTGCTAGTTGATTAATTGAATCTCAAGAGTGAGGCTGAACACCTATGCTTAGATGTGTACACAAGGGACCAGATCTATCAAGATCTGAAATTTCCCATTTAAAATAATCCTCGGGATGTCCTGAAAGTCAAGACATTCCTTTCCATGACTATAGAGAGTTGATATCCATCCACTGGAGATGAAGAAAGGACTGAGGTCTAGATATGATACAGGAGAGATTAAATTGCAAAAATTGTGCTTTCCCCCCCCCCTTATTTTATGTAATTTGAAATCTAACCCAGTCCTTTGAAATTCCAAACAATTTGCAGATCTGGCTAGACTGTGCACACTCATACTCATTCATACTCTTTTTCTTGTTCAATTTGTGAAGACTTCTCTATCAAAAGAACTTTAAAAACTAAAAAAAAAAATCAAGCTCCTACCCAAAGATTTCCTTTTTCTTTTTCCTCTTTCTCTCTTCTTTTTTTTTTTTTTTTAAATAGGATTTTTCTATTCTCAGTTCACAGAGATTGGACATATTTCACCATCCAACTTCAATATCAGATATCACAGTATCACAGTATCACCAAGGTTGGAAGAGAACTCATAGATCATCAAGTCCAACCCGTTACCACAGAGCTCAAGGCTAGACCATGGCACCAAGTGCCACGTCCAGTCCTGCCTTGAACAGCTCCAGGGACGGCGACTCCACCACCTCCCTGGGCAGCCCATTCCAGTAGCCAAGCAGCCCATTCTAGTAGCCAAGTAATATAGTAATGATTGACAATAGGAGCAGTAATAATGACACTAGTAACATTTTGCTTATTAGCTAATGGGATATGTCTTTTCCTCTAGGAATTTTCCTGCTCCAGGTGATATACATTTGTTGATAAATATATTACATAAAAATATTGTTGACAGTTTTATGTTTCTAGAAATTCTATTTGAATGGATTTGTTGTAAGAACCAAAGTTATTTCACTATATTTTACCTTCTGGTACAACACCTCATGATATCCTGGTAAATATTACATTGTTAAGTATGCATCATTTAACACAAATATTGCTACTTAGGTGGTTGGGAAGGTTTTTAAGGAACCATATATCAACTTGATACTTGCAGTTCAGAAGCTATTACACTGCATTATCTCAAGAAGTAGAACACAATGAAATCACTTATCCACCACAGATTGGAGGTGTATTTTTTAAATGTCCTGATAACACTACAGAATAACAGGGGTTATTGTTTTTTCCTTTTTTTTTTCCTTCCTCCCCCCCCCAAGAATCAATCAGGTTTTTCAAACACACAGTAGGAAGCTTCGACGTGAACAGAAATGTTTTTTACTTCATACTTCTGTTGTTGCACTCTGCAGAACTGCACTCCTTTTTGCACAAAATCACAGAATGTCAGGGGCTGGAAGGGACTTCCAAAGATCATCCAGTCCAATAGCGTTGATCCAAGCTCAGGACTGCCTGCTTCCTGGGCAAGTCTCCACCCATGACTTTATTTGCCCACATTTAAGTAAATTCTCCACTAAATGGAAAGGGCTTTTGGGGAAAGAAACAACAGTTAGCACAAGAGCTCTTCCTGTACTTTAACAGGTGATCTTGCCACCACCACTGTGCAATGACAGGGCTAAAAATAAGTATTCTGAGGAAATAGACAATTTATATTTTTGAAGTGGCATAGTTTTTAAATTTCTGGGCCCAGATTATCACAGATCATCAGACTTTTGAATTCACATACTCAGGTAAAACATTACATTTGTTCCTTCAGGTAAAACAAAACAAGTCCACTCAGCATCTTCAGTACTGCTTACAGTCTGCAAACTGACACGCATTTTATACCTGGCTATTTGGAGCAGATTAAAAAAAAGCAAGTCACTAAGCCTACAGACATATTTCCCAGGCTATTTCAGCTTAAAAATTAATAATAGTATTAATGATACTTTTAAAATGCTTCTTTCTCTAAAAGATTGCTCTCCCATCCCAGTTGCATGTAACAATCTCCAGTGCAGGGATAACTCTCCACCACTAAGTCAGTCACCAGTTCAAGGTGCCACAGTTCTGTGGGTATGAAGCCTCAAAGAGAGAGGTTTGAAAAGGGACAACAAATTTAGTAGGGTAACATCACAAACCCAGTTCCTTTAGAGCAATTGAAACATACACATGGCTTACCTATCCTTTATGCCACAGAAACTGCCTAGTCTCATTCTGTATTTTCTCGTCTTAGAGTTCATCATTCATCATTCTGTGGAAAATTGCAACGTTTTAAAGAGGCATAATTGCATTTGCACAATTTAAATTGAAACATTTATTATCATTTTCACATTTTTTTGTTTCTCAAAATGTGTTGGTTTGGATTGGGTTTTTATGCCCTTTATTTTAAAAATGAGCCTGGGAAATTTTCAAGGCAGATCCACTTTTGTAAACAAAAATTAGAAGCTAAACATGAGGTTTATAAGGAAATTTGGCTGAACTGGAAAAGATTTATGCCTGTAATTAATTATGAAGCCTGAAACATGGCTCTATAGAAAACAGAACCCAAAAAAAAAGGGTAAAATAGGAGGAAAGTAAATTTCTTTGATAAGCTGAAAATAACAACAGCTTAGCCACCAAGTTAGGCAAGTAAGAAGGTTAAATATCACAACAGGAAAAAGCTGGCTGAACTACTAGACAATTTTAGCTGAGTCCTTAGGGGATATATATATAAAGGCTATGTCAGGTAAAAATAACTTCTTCACAGAGGAGGAAGTACTTTAGAGAAAACAATGGAAGGGGAAAAAAGAAAGAAGGCACAAATACCCTTTTCAGCTTCCTTTAGCAAGCAGGAGAATGGGACCCTGTGGGTTCAGTTACTACTTCGCTGCGGAGTGGAAGGCAATCACCTTGACACATAGACAGAAAAGTCAAATGTGCTTTCTCCCCTCACCCCTGAATCATTATATTCTCAGGTCCCTTTCAGACTCAAGGTACTCAAATCTGACAACAGAGTAACAAAGAGTACTGTTCAGAAAATAGAGAAGACATTGACTGGAAAAGAGCCTTTGCATGTGACAGCAATAAAGGCAGGGTGGGGTTGGGGTGCAGTTAGGATAAATTAGTTGCATGTTTGGAATTCTGAACTCAGTCAACAGCTTTCTAATACAAGAAAATAAGTGGAAGGGGGAAGGGAAAAAATGTTAAAAGGAATTGTATTAGCCCTAGGGAAGTAACAGTTAGGAAGTGATGTTTCTGTAGGAAAAGCTGTTTCTTCTTAATGGACTATCCACATAATATAATTACCAATATTACAGCAGAAGAGAGAGTTTTAATTTTACATAGAGGTGGACAATACATGCAAGCCTTTCATCGGTGGGTTGTTGCCAGATGGAGACCTTCCCAGGTGATTCTTCAAAGGTTTCTTCAAAGTGACAGCTTTCACGCTGTTCTGAGGGATCCAAAGTATAACTGATAACATTATTAGAGAGTCACAAGCATGGTACAAGCCCCACAGAAATGCTGTCAAGAACAATGCAGAGCCTTGGTTCTTAGAGAAAACTTTCCCAAACTGTTTGACTGGTAGTAAGTTTAAATTCACAAGTATTTGGCCCTGTGGTACTTATGTTAGTGCTGATGTGCTCCCTCGGGGCATGGACAGATACCTGGCATTCCTCCTAGCTTATTTTAAGTCTTCAACAGAGTGTTTTGGAGAGACATCTTCATGTGTCTCTAACAAGAGTTCCCACTGCACCCAGCAGAAATGGTCTTCATCCATCTGAGATGAAAACCTCACTAGGCTGAAATTACACAGAATCATAGAATCATTCAGGGTTGGGAGGGACCACAAAGATCACAAAATCATAGAATGGTTTAGGCTGGAAGGCACCTCAAGGATCATCCAGTTCCAATGCCCCCCACCATAGGCAGGGACACCTCTCACTAGAACAGGTTGCTCAAGGCCTCATCCAACTTAGCCTTGAACACCTTCAGAGAGGGAGCAGCCACAACATTCCTGGGCAACCTGTTGCAGTATTTCACCACCCTCACTGTAAAGAACTTCCTTATATCTAGTTTGAATCTCCCCTCTTCCAGTTTAAACCCATTACCCCTTGTCCTGTCATTACAAGACCTCATAAATAGCCCCTCCACAGCCTTCCTGCAGGTCCCCTTCAGACACTGGAAGGCCACTACAAGGTCTCCTCAAAGCCTTCTCTTCTCCAGGCTGAAGAGCCCCAACTCTCATAGCTGTTGTGCTGAAATATCACCATGACATAAGCTGTTTTGCATGAAAATAGAATGGTTGATAAAAATGAATTAAAAAAATAAAAAAGGAAAAATGAAAGGTAAAGAAAAGGTAAAAAAAAAAAAAGGTAAAGAAAAGGAAAATAAAAAAGGAAAAGAAAGGGTAAAAAAAGGAAAAGAAAAGGTAAAAAGAAGGAAAAGAAAGGGGGGGGTGAGTGGAGAGAGGTTTCACTGATTTCCTGTGAAGATATCTGAATAATTATTTCATTGTGGCTGTAGGAAAATCAGTTGGCACAGCCCTCAGTAATGACATATTAAACAGAAGCACTTACAGGGTCCTTAAGTTGCATATTTTAAGACAAAGACCATTATGTGAACCTAAGTAAATTGCCATCAAGAATCTTTACTAATTTATTTTAATATAAGAGCAAAGCTTTCTGGCTACCATTTCTTTATGGCTGATGAGCAAAGCCTACACACAACCTTTACAAAAAGCTACCAGCACTCTCCAGTGTTCTAGGGAGCTAATTACTGAACTATTACAGTATAGATTAACTTCCAGAGTTTATTCTAATTTTTCCATCACATTCTGCTCCTTTCCACTTGGTAGGTTTTTGTCCCATCCATATGCTGCGTTCATTTGCATGAGAGCATACAATGGGAATGCATGTTCTGATCAGCAAAACCATATCTTGTTCCTGTACTCACTAAGAAGGATTATTACTGTATTTATTGCCAAGAAGAGTGATTGCTCTTTCCATACAACTATGGGAATCCACTGAAAACATGTAGTGTTTACAGTCAGTGATATTCAGGGGCCAGAAAGTCAACAGCTTTGGCTAATACATAACAGTCAATCATTGAGATACAAGCAGCCATGCTCAGCTTGGTGAAGGAAAAACTACATGACAAGAAAATCGTTATGGTTTCCTATTATCAAGCAGATGCAGATATTTTTCTTGGCATCTGGTGAAAGGCTGTTTAGGAGCAGGCTGTACGTCACTTCTTCATGGCATTTATTAAGTGGTTTGTCAGATGGTGTTGCACCATAGCACTACTCCAGCATGATCCACTTTGGATTTCCAACTGCACATTGCAGATGTAATGAAAAAGGCAATATTCTGCAGTGAAGCAGACACAGGTCCTAATGAAATGTGGCACACTAATTTCTGAGCAATAAAATTATGTAATCCCAGTGGATTTATGTTTCTAATTCAAATGTCCCGAGTAGGACAAGAAACAGTCGCTGCTGTGAAATGTCTGTACTGCTTGTGGCTAGATTTCTCTTCAAGTTGCTGTCTCTAGGAGTAACCTCTTCCTTTAAAAAAACAGCAACTCCTGTGTTACAGTGACAGGCAGACAGCTAGTGCTGCAAAGCCTAAACCCCTTGGAAGAAAATATGAGTAATTCATGCCTTGTCCTGTTCTTAAACTGATCAGTGCTGGTGATGAATAAATTTAATTTTGCTTTCTGGAGAATTAAATTCAGACACCTCTGGTTAGAAAAGAAATCCCAACGTTTTAAGCTGGGTGCATCTGCAGCCTTATTTGTGGTACTGCCATCAAGCTGTCAGCTGCCTTGCTTTATACCAGGTTTATTCTGAATCATGATACACAATCATGAAAGAGAAGTGATTCATTCCTATTTGAGGTTGAATGTACAGTGAACATGAATGATATTACCATGAATAAGCTTAACATTTTATCTCTCTGTTGAAAAAGACCTCCCAGCCAGCAGTCTTGAACCGTTTTGCTGGATAGCGGTTCAGTCGTCAGCACTTTGCACATCAAAGCATGGATGCACCTGAAATTGCAGATGGTGCTTTCAGCTTTACAATACAAGGCATGCAATTGTTCCGGACCTTCTTACACCCAGACAATACAATTTCTTCTGTTATGAGGCCAAACCTCCTCTCAGGCAGAGGAAGAAAATCAAAGCCATGTCACTTGCTGAAGCAAGGGTGAAGAGAGCTAGGGCAGCAGCACGACAGGTTTGCACTGGCAGGATGACAGGTAGCTGCATCTGGGAGAATAGCAAACCACAGCACCAAATTCCCCTGATCTGTGTGAGTGGAGTGGCACCTCTATGACACTTGCCTGAGCTACCCCAGAACATGGATTCACTTAAACTCCGATCAAGGGCTAACAATTTCTGAGATGCAGCTAATATGGGGCTGGACAGCTTGGAGCACAGGCAGGGAGAGAGCTTGCAGTAGAAAATGAGCCTGGACACAAGTTTGCACCAAGCCCAGGTCTTTCTGGTAATCAGCCATAACTTTACTGATGTTAGTTAAATGTAGGCTGAATTTACCACCCAGCATCCTAAAGATAACCACAGATCCCAGCAACAAGGAGTCTTTGGGCCTTCCATCACTTTGCAAGATGTCTCCTGTTTTAAAAACAAGGGAAGAGAACTATTTTTTTTTTTTCACTTGAAGTCCTTTTGAATGAGCTGGTTATCATTGTGCTGAGTGTGGTTTTCCTCAGACACTATGATTCCCATATTAGCTTGCCTTTTGTTATTGGCTTGTGGTGGATTACTGTTGTAGAAATGTAAGTACTCCACATAAAGCACCAGCTTCACCCAGGATACAAGAGTGAGGTAATATTTCAAGGTGACATACCAGATTACTTGGGTTACATATTCATAATCACACTCTGTACAGTTCTGGAGCCCCACCGGCACAAGAAGGACATCAAACTGTTGGAGCAAGTCCAGAGGAAGGCCACAAAGATGACCAGAGGGCTGGAGCAGCTCTGCTAAGAGGACAGGCTATGAGAATTGGGGCTCTTCAGCCAGGAGAAGTGGCCTTCCAGTATCTGAAGGGGGCCTACAAGAAGGCTGGGGAGAGACTGGTGACTATTTATTATTTACCCTTCGCCCTGTCTTGTAAGGAAATGACAGGACAAGGAGTAATGGGGTTAAATTGGAAGAGGGGAGATTTAAACTAGTTATTAAGACAGAGTTCTTTACAGTGAGGGTGGTGAAACACTTGAACAGGTTGCCCAGGGAGGTTGTGGATGCTTCCTCCCTGGGGGTGTACAAGGCTAGGTTAGATGAGGCCCTAAGTGACCTGTCCTAGTGGGACGTGTCCCTGCCTGTGGTGGGGGGTTGGAACTAGATGATCTTTGCGATTACTTCAACCTAAAGCATTCTGTGATTCTATCGTTTTGACTTAATGTTTTCCTACCACCATCTGAAGCAGAATGTAAAATGCCATGCAAGACTTCTGGGCAGCTATAAAAGTATTCAGCTGTTAAGTGTCAGCTCTCACAAAATCCACCAACCTGCCCTTTGCAGTTTGAGCTGGATACAAGTCTTCAAACTTATTTTGAAAGCTTCTCAGAATACTTCTTATTTTCCTATGTATTAGAGTGGAAATGTAATCTAGGCATTTAAAGCAATCTGCTATGCATGGCAGTGAAAGCAGAATTATTCTGTCGACAGAGTGGGGTTTACTTGTCAGAAATGATAGCATAGGGAAAAGGATTGTTTGTGAGGCACACCATGAAGAAATACACATGTAAATTGGCAGAGAAGATGATGACTATAGCCATTTACATTATTTAGCACATCAGTTTTAAATGGTGCTGTTTGAGATGCTCGGATTTTACTTATCCTTCTCCCCAGAAAACACGACGTCTCAGACACTCAGCCAAGACACTGAGACAAGCCCTTGTTGCTTTGCAAGAATTAATCATCCTTTGTCCTCATTTTTGCCTCATTTCAAATTCCCAGTCGACTTCAAGGGTTTTTTTTTCTTTTTATTTGTTTTGACTTGCACTAAAAGGAAAAGGAGATTTAAAAAAATCAACCCATTAATAAGGGCCTATTTTAAGCAAAGTAATGGGGAGTTAGCCTTCTTGCCATAATACAGCTCAGATAGCATGGACAGTTTTCCAATACAGGGGAAAACTCAGGAAATGATAGGATCTGTCAAACGCATCTCAATCAAAAATGAGAAAGGACAGAAAGAGATTCACACTGAAAGTAATAAATAATACATATTAGAATAGAATAGAATCAATCAGGTTGGAAGAGACCTCCAAGATCACCCAGTCCAACCTAGCACCCAGCTCTGTCCAGTCAACTAGACCATGGCACTAAGTGCCTCATCCAGTCTTTTCTTGAGCATCCCCAGGGACAGTGACTCCACCACCTCCCTGGGCAGCCCATTCCAATGCCAATCACTCTCTCTGTGAAGAACTTCCTCCTAACATCCAGCCTATACTTCCCTCGGCACAACTTGAGGCTGTGTCCCCTTGTCCTGTTGCTGGTTGCCTGGGAGAAGAGACCAACCCCCACCTGTCTACAACGACCCCTCAGGTAGTTGTAGACAGCAATGAGGTCTGCCCTGAGCCTCCTCTTCTGCAGGCTAAACAACCCCAGCTCCCTCAGCCTCTCCTCATAGGGTTTGTGTTCCAGGGCTTTCACCAGCCTTCTTGCCCTTCTCTGGACACGTTCCAGCACCTCAACATCTCTCTTGAGTTGAGGAGCCCAGAACTGGACACAGTACTCAAGGTGTGGCCTGACCAGTGTTGAGTACAGGGGAAGAATAACCTCGCTCCTCCTACTGGCCACACTGTTCCTGATACAGGCCAGGATGCCACTGGCCCTCTTGGCCACCTGGGCACACTGCTGGCTAACCCCCATAAATGAGAAATCTGGCATCTCTATACCTTTTTGCCATGACTTGATATATAATTTGTAACTTGGCCTGACAGAAGATAAAAGCAAATATGTATATAAAACTATCAATCTATCAATAGATATGACATATGAGATCACAGGCTGCTCCATGGATGTTATCTACAGAAGCCTAGATGAAGCCAGAGCAAAAGTGTATTAATTATTTACATTCAGGCACAGATCAATATTCTGGGAAAAAAAACTTTCATCTTTTCTTCAGAAGTAATGTTCAGATATCTTCCAGCTTGCTTGATGTCTGTAAAATCTCCTAAGATACTAGCAAGGATTAGTCTTTGTCTCTTTTGCTCTAAACTCATGATACACGATATAATAATATTATCCCCTGACAACACTATATTAAATATTTGCTTATTAATTATGAATGGAAACATAAGACCTGTGAAGTCTAACAGCCCAAGATTAAAGTGCCAGAGCAAGTGTAACTCCTTGGGATGCAGGCTGCAGCTTGATCCAAGTGTCTGTAAATGAGGTGAGGAGTCTGAAATTTGTAATATGGCTAAAAAATGTGGGGCAAACCTTGACATTTTCCAATTAAAATGATCTGCTTTTCTCCCACAGAGGAAACACCCAGGAACAAACACTTACAGATCCCCATGTTTACTGTTGAATATCTACAGCTGAGTCTCTCTCTCTGGAGATATTCAAAACCCACCTGGATTCATACCTGCGTGATCTGTTCTAGGTGATCCTGCTCTGGGGAGGGGGCGGGGAATGGACAGGATGATCTTTTGAGGTCCCTTCCAGCCCTTGACTTTCTGTAATTCTGCTGCTTCTGTTGCTGTCATTTAGGATTAGAGCTATTCAGCATGCCTGAAAATCAGATCCATGGTACTGATTATTTTAAAAGCATTTAGCAGATCCATTCATTGCCTCTTAACAAAAAATAAATAACATTTTTTTTTTGCCATTTAACAGGTGGAAGAGTTGAAACAGAAAGGAAACAGTTCCAGAGAGGAACGCTTCTAAGAGAACAGTATAAGCAAAATGTGCAACACAACTATTCTTTTCTGTAATAATACAACTGTGGGGGAAAATGTCTTGCATATTTCGCTAAATTCAAGACATTCTTTTGGCCAAAACCAAAAAGAAAGTGAATATATTAGCTTGGCTCAGACACAACTTAAGAATGAGAAAGTTTGTTTCACTTGTTCCAGCTTTAAGCCCTAGCTGGATACCCATATGAAAACATTCCCTTTCCCATGGAAGAAAGATGTTTCTCATAGAATTAACTAGGCTGGATCTACTTTACTCCAAAGTCCCTGCCATGGGCAGGGATACCTCTCAACTAGACTCAGCTGGTCACAGCTTCATCCAGCCTGGCCTTCAACACCCTCAGGGAGGAGGTATCCACAACATCCCTGGGCAACCTATTCCACAGTCTCACCACTCTGGTACTGAAAGACCTCTTCCTAAGATCTGGTTTAAACCTACTCTCCCTCAGCATAAAACTATTCCCCATTTTCCTATTGCTAGACACCTTTATGAAAACTCCTTCTCCACCTACAGCACCCCCTCAGGTATTGGAAGGCAGCATCTTCTTCAGGTATCCATAAGACTGATTTCAGTACAATATTGGAAGATTCCCCTCAGCATCTTCTCTTTTTTTTTTTTTCCATAAGACTGATTTCAGTTGTTCTGTCTTTGATACTGCTCATTTCTCAATAGAGTTGAATATTCTTGTCTAGAATTGTTATTTTGTGTCTTGCTTGAAACTCTTCAAATACACTTTCCTCTTTTCTTTGTTAGCCTTCTAGACAGCCACTCTTAATCTTGATATGTTGCCTCTTACCAGATGTGACCCTGCCAGTTCCCCAGTCCAATTACATCAAATAGAATTCTCACTTTCAAAAGATTCACAACTTATCTTCCTATTACTCATCATACCTGCCTGGGAAAAGATGTTTTCTTTGGCAGCAGCCTGTGATGAGAGGGTCGATGCAACTGCCGTGGAGCATCTTCCTCATGTCTTCAGCATCACAGCTCACCCCAGCAGGAGCAAACATCCATCAAGCACCTGTTTGAAAATGTCCTTTGCTAAGAATCCAAGGAAAAACCCCTTGTGCTGCTGGATTGGTAGAGTTAGCAAGCTGATCAATAATACTTTTTTTTGTTGTTGTTGTGCTCCAACTTTTTCACTCTCCTCTGTACTGCAGCAGCAGCCTGGAGACCTAGATCACACCTAAGGACTCCAAACGTTTCAGGAATAAAAATACCAAGAATTATTTATAGCAAACATCACTCAGCCAAAAATAAATGTGCTGAAGTGGACAGGTGGAAGGAAGGCAAGAAACCTTTGAGTTTCCCAGATCTCGGCACATCATTCCAATCTGTCTTGCTTTAATGATTTCCTCTGTGTGATCTACTACCACCCATCAAAGTGGCACCTTATCCCATACAAAAGAGCTTTAGCAGTCTTTCAGATTAAACCATTAAGAAATAATTCTGTAGCAAATTTATTTTTTACTCTAAATACCACAAAATGGGCAAATTCTGACCAAAAAAAAAAACAACTCAGATTTCTTCAGCTTGTTAAAACTGTGCTGTTAGAAAAGACACCTCTTTGTAACACGAATTGATTTCAAAGCTTCATTTGCAAGACAATCCAAAAGTAGGTCAGAAAAAGTAGGTCTGGATGTTAGGAGGAAGTTCTTCCCAGAGAGAGTGATTGGCATTGGAATGGGCTGCCCAGGGAGGTGGTGGAGTCACTGTCCTTGGGGGTGTTCAGGAAAAGACTGGATGAGGCACTTAGTGCCATGGTCTAGTTGACTGGCTAGGGCTGGGTGCTAGGTTGGACTGGATGATCTTGAAGGTCTCTTCCAACCTGGCTGATTCTGTGGTTCTATGATTCTATGATAAGCATCATATTTCTAGGGATAATGGAGAACGTTCTTTTACTGCTCCGTGACTACTTCCTTTTATACATGCCCCATGGCACCTACTGTCAAACTAATATGGCCATTCAACATTTCATTGATTAATTGTAATTTTTAAAATGAGATAATTTATTTTTATTACTGATCAATCAAGTCAAATTTATAGCTTGCATTCCCCAATTCCATCCCCAAACACATTTACCCCCCCAAAGGCAAAATAATTTGAAGTGGGTATAAAAATTGAATTAGATCAATAGGTTTTCATTCTGCTCCAGCTCTCTTCCCTACTGGTCCATAATTAAAATTCTATGAGGAATATAGTGTTGTAGAAATAAATCTTTATGGTGTTTAATCACACAAGATTCAAAGAAGTAAATCACTAGAAACTGTGAAACATCTTCTTCCAATGAATGCATAAAGGAAATGGTAACTCTCCAGCTGAATGAATAGTTCTGTAAAAATGTTTCTCTTATTTTAGAAGGTAAAAAATAAGTTTCATATCATATTCACCAGGTGTGTAATGAAGTATTCGAGCTACTGCACTTGGTATACCTTAAATTACAGGCAGTCATGCATATGCATAAATTCCTTCTTATGCCAACCCGCAGAATTTACCATCTCTACCACTCAGTGATTCCCTTCTACCTGTTAAGGAAGGGTTTGAATCTGGGCTAGAAGTGAATTGTAATGAGGCTGATACATGGCCTCATGGTGCCACATCCAGTTGTCAGCCAGTCATTAGTGGTGTACCTCAAGGATTAGTGCTGGGCCCAGTCCTGTTCAACATCTTTATTGATGATCTGGACAAGGGGATTGAGTCCAGCATCAGTAAGTTTGCAGATGACACCAAGCTAGGAGCAGGTGTGGATCTGTTGGAGGGTAGGAGAGCCCTGCAGAGGGACCTGGACAGGCTGAATGGGTGGGCAGAGGCCAATGGGATGAGATTTAACAAGGCCAAGTGCAGGGTTCTACACTTTGGCCACAGTAACCCCAAGCAGCACTACAGGCTGGGGACAGAGTGGCTGGAGAGCAGCCAGGCAGAAAGGGACCTGAGGGTACTGGTAGATAGTAGCTGAAGATGAGCCAGCAGTGTGCCCAGGT
>WAAF01019752.1:79886-100925 GCA_013400475.1 Tricholaema leucomelas
ATATATAAAAATATATAAATATATAAAAGTTTATTAAATATATCAATAAATGTTCCCCCAACGTATTTACAATTAACAGACTCACAGGGATTCTATGATGTGGGTGCTAAAACTATTTTTGCAGAATGTATCTACACAGATTAAATTTAAATGACTTAGGAGAGGATTTAGAAAGTTTAAGAACTGGAGAGCCTTGCAGCATAAGCTGCTGCTTAAAGGCTCAACATAACCTCTCACAAACTTCAGAACAGGGAGTTAGTTTACTCACTGGTTAAAGTCTCAACATTTGTAAGCCAAAAGTAGGCGTAGACTCGTGAATGAGGAAGAATGTAATCCCAGCCACAGGGTGGCCTTCCGCCTGGCCATGGTGCACCGGGGCTGTGCTGCCTGTGTAGCTCAGATTGCGCACTTTGTCTGAGGAGATCCGCGGATGCGAGGCAAATCCTCCGTGGCTCTCAGGAGGTCATCGGAGTGGTCAGCCACCTGGGCGAAGCGGGATCCAGGCTTGTGGGCTGGAGCAAACCGATTGGGTGCTGTGTATGGCAAAGGAGTCGGCCCTCAGGCTGGAGCGGTGGGCCAGCGGGGCCTAGTGTCACAGCTCTTTGCTAGGCCATTGCTATATCATTGCCAGAGTCGAACGGACTCGTGCTCGGCTGAGCTCCAGCGGGCAGCTGTATCCCAGTGTGGGGCAAGCCGTTTCAGTCCCTTGGGTCAGTGCGGAAGACAGGCAGGGTCAGGTCTGCAGATCATGGAGGAGTCAAGTCTGCAGCTAAGCGTGGGGCAAAGGCACACAAGCCAAACAGGTAGCAGACAAAACAAAGGCAGCAGCAGCAAGCACACAAACAAGCCAGCTAGGTTTTTCGGCATTTTGATGAGTGTCCTTGACCAATAGTAACAGATACAAACCCCCCTAGAACCAATCCTAGGTTCCTTCACCAAAAAAGGGAGATGCACATGTCCAGCATCCGTGACCTGTGTTTACCAAAGACAAAGCAGGCTGCAAGACAAGGCCAAATATGGTGTCCATGATAGACCGAGAGGTGGCAAGGCTTTTGTCTGCTTTCCCGTGCTTCTTCCACCCAGGCAGAACGAGGGGAGCGGGGGGTGGGTGTGCCAAGGTGGGTATTCAGGCAGGAGTTTAGGGCATGTCATGGATATGTATTCTAATTTGGACCTCCCAGCAGTGGGACTGTCAGTCGTGTACTCACAGGATGCAGAACAGAAGCACTACTCTACAGTTTAATCTACGCAGAATTTACAACTGCTAAAGACCTGCTGTGACAGGTACAAACCACATCCCAATAAGCATCAACAGCCCAGGCTTGCTAGAAGCTTAAAAAGATCAGCTCAATTCCCCCTAGACATTAGTTGGCATCTCTGGGCCCAGAATTCCTTCTGTTGCTTGAAGGACTTGGCCCTCCAACTAATTAATAAATTGACCACAGCCAGACTCAGACAGGGTATAAATGGAGTCCTGCTATGCAGAAATGGCTTCTCTCCACACAGAAGCATCCTGGCAGCCAAGTCTTTTCCTCTTAGCATGGGACCTTTTCAAAGAGTCTTCACCCTCTCCTTGGTGAGTGCATTTGTATATATCCTGGGTAGCCCCAGTGAGATTTTTGTTTTCTAAGTGAATGTGTGCACATTTTGGTTCATCTCTCTCCAAACAGTTTAACTAGCCATGTATCATCATTTTCCCAACTGGCATCTGAATATGTAATTTTAGTCTGTTGGAAAGACAGCAGATTCATTGTAATAAATACACCTTTTTTAGGTGGGTGTTGCTGTCCATTTTGTGGGTGCTTCTGCCTGTTCTGGTATCAGTGCATACGTTGGGCATGTCTTATCTGTTGGCACACAAAGGAAGCTGAAGATCTGGAGGCAGAAGTATTTGAGCTCATGGAGCTCATCAGCACTTGGCAGGCACGTTCAGGGCTGGGAGATTGGCATTGGCAGTGAGTACATACAGAGAGAACTTGTGACTTCATTCAGCCCCCATCCAGGAAAGCACTTAAGCCTTGTTAACCTGTAGACACCTGCAAAATATTATTGAAATCAGTGATTTTTTTTCCTTCAGATTTGTATGGAACTGCTGAAGGTTTGTATCGAGTTTGTGCTGAAATCCTTGTTACTTTGAGGCTGTAATCATGCAATCAGCAAAGCAGGTGAATAGTAAATTTGGAAAGAGGAATGCTGGAGGAATGCAACATCTGCAGACCGAGAACAACATCCCCAGTTGGCCCTTCTGCATGAGTGGAGGACTGAGTGAGCCACAAGTCTGCCGTTACATTTTTATAACAGATGTATAACAATGAGAATGGTATTGTAGGAATCAAAAGCAGCAAATCAAATACCCACATCTAAATAAGATGAGGAAGGAAAGCGCTTTAGCAAATTGCTTCCAACCTTGATCTATTAGTCTGACTTTGATCCATTGCTCTGAAAGAATCATTAAAACCATGAATAGGTTAATCATTAAAACCATAAATAGCAAGTAGAAGAAATAGCAACAGGACTGGACATAAAAAGGGCATAGCCAGAGGAATCAAACCCTTTTTTGTCTCCAATGTTAACTGTTTGAAGGAAATACTCATCTGTGTCTGAATCTCATGGACCATTTGATGTGATTCTACAAGATGATTAAGAAAACCCAACAAAGCAAACAAACAAAACCCCACGAAAACACCCCTAGTTGGAGACTTTGGGAAGCGGTTGAAAGAATAGCAAAAGATGAGGTAGCAAAAAGGAAAGCATAAAATGAGAAGGGTGAAAGTGAATTTGCAAAGGGCTGGTTCCCTGGCAATCATCTGATTATATTATGCCTTACTTTGACCTGCATTTATTTCATCAACACAAAACCAAGAATCTGAGATTTCTGATGGTACGAAGGTGGGAGGCACCATTAATACTGATAATAATCACTGTGCTATACTGACTGTACAATCTTGAGGAGTGAGATCATAGATCTGGGGATTAAAGTGCAGGTTCAAGCATGTGTTGATCAACACTGCACATTCCTGCTGTAAAATGGTCCTTATCAGCTCAAAATGGCAAAAGTGATAAAGATGTGGGAATACCAGCTCAAGGAAGATCTGCAGTATTAGTGGATTATAGACTGACTATGAACTCCAACTCCATCAGCCCTGGCAGTCTCACTTATCAGGTAGTGAACTGACAAAGCACAGATAAGATGTCCTCTGTAGGACAGGCTGAGAGTAAAGGCGACTTTACACAGGAGATTGCATAGAGATGAATATTAGAATGATCTGAGAGATGAAGATATCACCTGAAAATGGAAGACAAAAGAGCCATCTCCCACTTGTTTAGCGCAAGGAAATTCAGACTCAATGAGGACATGATTGCCTAAAGAGTAACTAACATAGACATTAAGGAAACAAACACCCACAGCCTCCTAACCTAAAAAAAAAGTGGTGCTGGCAAATGAAGAAAGTTATATTACTTTTCTTACTATTAGTTAAAAAAACCCTCAAGCTTACAAAGCAAAGCAGCAAGACTTTGTGACAGACTTCCCATTGTAGTGGAAGTAAACAAGTTCTACTTTTAACAGACTGCTTGAGCTGTTTATAAAAAAGATTGCACCACAAGTTTGTCTGGATTTAGGGATTTAAGAACTCAATGTTAGCCCTGTGTGTCTCAAAAGAAGTACTGTGAGATAGATGGATGTGCTACAATCTACCTGCTTATCAGCCCACCAGGTTTGGCTCAGCATTTAATGTGCTATTTAAATAAGGATGTCACCACATGCAGAACATGCCTGGAACGTGCCAATAATTATTTGTTTCATAGCTTTAAGAGTGAGTGAAGCAAAGAAGAACATTCTGCCTATGAATTACAAATTATTCAGTTGTCTTCTGGCACAAAGCTGTAGTGGTTTTCTTTAGAGAGAGTTTTGTTATTTCAACAAAAGGAGCCCTGGAAGGGACGGCAAGAAAACAGGGAAACAACTTTTTACAAGGGCTTGTAGTGATAGGATGAGGGTGACCAGGTTGGAGCTTGAGGGGTGTAGATTTAGACTAGATACTAGAAATTCATTAACATAAGGGTAATGAGACACTGGCACAGGTTGCCCAGGAGGTCATGGATTTCCCCTCCCTGAAGGTGTTCAAGGCCAGGTTGGGTGAGACCTCGAGAAATGTGCCAGTGCCGAGGGGGTTGGAACTAGATGATTGTCCTGGTAAGGCATAAATCCTGCCAGGCCGGTTTAACCCTTGCTCTCCTTCTCCCATTGTGGGGTCCGAGAGTGAAGTTAAATGAGCAAACAATAAGGGTTTGGCCTCAGCAAAGCCTTGAGGGCTAGGGGGCTTAGCACCACGTGTCAGGTGCCTTGTGCTGCCCTCACCATACCTGCGTGGTCAATGCAGGCACAAAGCTTTGAATTCATTGGCCAGAGCAATGGTGCTAGTGCCTATTGGGCAGTTTGATTTTCAAAATGAAGTATGTAAAGGGGGATGATTTAGAGAACTGTGCCTTTTTGCATTCGGCATGGAGCCTTCCTGCCTCTCCTCATTTGTGGCTCGTTAAAGGCGGCCACCTGTCGCAGCTGACACTAGCGGCTTAGCACCAATTCCTTCCCCCCTGCCTGGAATATTTTGTATGTTACCCTGGGATCATTATCATGAGTTTGAAAATGTCTTTGATAGAGGAGACTTAAGGACCAAAAGCGTTGTGAGTACATATGCTAGAGTGAATGCCAAGACTCCATAAGCAGAGTTAGAATTCTTCCTATTCTCATGTTCCTACTTTCCAAGTTCTGATTGTTTAAATTGCTTAATTCTGTGCAATTGCTTCCTGTTGACTGAAAATCCAAAGAACCTCAGGGATTTTCCTGATTTCTTAATATTAATAATAAAAAACATTATTCATACAGAAATTAATATCAATAATTCATAATGATTAACAATTTCCAATGCAATGATCTTCAAGATTCCCACTGATTCAAACCATTCTATGAATCTATGTAGATGTATCTGTTGTACACTGTACAGGCATGGTTAGAAATGGGAATGCTGATAGGTTGGAGCTTTGCAGTTTTATTTCTGTCATTGCAGGTTAACACACTTTGCAGGACATCTGTTTATATAGGCAACATGATGCTGCCAAGCCATTTACAGCTGAGAGGCGGCTGTTTGGCCACAATTCAATGGGCAGTGCTCAGGAAATATCATAGCTGGATTTCTATGAGTTTTGTGCACATCAATTGAATGAGTAATTCTTACCACTCAAATATCATAACAACTTTGAGTAAACTGGGCTTTGCAAAATGTGGAAGGTGTAAAAGTTACAGAGGAGTTAGGTCATTCTTTGGAATGAGTCTACAGGAATGAGTCTGCAGGAAGGCTGGGAAGGGACCATTTACAAGGTCTAGTAATGCCAGGACAAGGGGTAATGGTTTTAAACTGGAAGAAGGGAGATTTAGACTGGATGTTAGGAGGAAGTTCTTTGCAGTGAGGGTGGTGAGACACTGGAAGCAGGTTGCCCAGGGAGGTTGTGGATGCTTCCTCCCTGGAGGTGTTTAAGGCCAGGCTGGATGAGGCCTTGAGCAACCTGCTCTAGTGGGAGGTGTCCCTGCCTATGGCAGGGGGTTGGAGCTGGATGATCCTTGAGGTCCCTTCCAACCTAAACCATTCTATGATTCTATGAGTCAAGCCCAAGCATGAGTACCTGGAAAGCCCAGACAGAACAGACTCTTTGAAGGTAGGTGATTACTTTCCATTATTAGGTGATAAAAAGCAGAAGTGCTCTCATTTCTCACCTGTTGATATACTCTGAATTATACCCTGACTTAAGGAAATTAAGAAGATTGACTGCTTGCTGTTTCCTAGCTGACTTAATTAAGAGTGGTATGAAATAACATGTATTGCTATTTTGGCCAGAATTCTTTCAGATGGGATATTTTTGGTTTGTTGGTTTTTCCCCCCCCGTCCTTAAACCTCTTTTTTCTGTCAGAGTTGCTCTCTAAATATCATGTAGTTGTTTTGCCCAGGGAATGGGGCAACAGGGACCTAACTATTTTTCTGTTTGTTTACATAACACATCTTCACTTCATTAAAGTGTGCTATTGCAACTAGAATTCTGTGGGTTGAAATGTATCTTGCCTAGCAAAAAATACCTCCATACTGCAACTTGTGTTACTAAAAATATTAGTAATAAAATTTACCAGAAAGTAAGGAAATACTATCACAGAATCATAGAATCATTAAGGTTGGAGAAGACCTCCAAGATCATTGAGTCCAACCATAACCCAGCTAACATGACCCCAGAACAGCATGATCCCTGAAGCAGCACATCTTCACACTTCTTGAACACCTCCAGGGATGGCATCTGCACCACTTTCCTGGGGAGCCTGTTCCAAGCCTTCACATCACCGCTCTGACAGTAAAGAAGGTTTTCCTGATATCCAACCTAAGTCTCCCCTGGCACAACAAGTCCATTTCCTTATTATATCGCTAGTTACTTGGGAGAGGAGACCAACAATGGCCTCATTACAACCTCCTTTCAGTTAGTTGTAGAGAGCAATAAGCCTTCTCTTCTTCAAACTAAACAACCCCAATTCCCTCAGCTGCTCCTCACATGACATGATCAGGTTGGTCAAGCAGGACTCGCCTTTCATGAATCCATGCTGGTGGGCCTGATCTCACTTGCCATGTAAGTGGACCCAAGGTGAACTCCTCTGTAATCTTCCCTGGTGCTGAGGTCAGGCTGAAGTCAAGCTACTACATGAATGAAAAAGCATCAACAGCAAACACATAGTATCTATTCATATTGCATGTAAAAGATAAATACACAAGCTTAAATCCAATCATTTCATAGCAAATTTGAACAGATACACAAAGTCAGAACTGGTAGTGGTTGGGATTAAAAAGAATAACATCTTGGAAATGGTAGCATTGTAGATTATGCCAGAACAAACAACTCGGATGAATTCTGATGTCTGGCAGCTGTTGATGCTGTCTGACATATCTTCCCTTTAAAGCTGTCATTTTGTTATGCTATATTATATACTAAAGTTTATAGAAACAGATGGAATGAAAAACAAAAGAATATGCATCCTAAAATGTTGTATAACAGGCCTTAAAGGATTTGCATTATTTCAATATTTAATTTCCTTTTCAATGAAAGGATCTTGGACCTCTGGGAAATTAAAAAGTCTTATTTCTGAAGGTTTTATAATGCCTTCTGACATTTAGACTGATAAAGTGTGTAACTCAATAGTTTAGGAGAAAGTAATAAACTGTTGGCTTCAAGTAAGACTCCAACCTCAGGCTCATTTTTATTCACAGATTTTCTGGGCTATACATAGCATTCTCCTCTGTGGGCAATTCTTGTAAGCTTAAGGCTTTCAGCCTTGAGCTCACTTGTTGTACTGTTGATATACTCTGAATTATACTCTTACTTAAGGAATTGAAGAAGATATTGTTTAGCGATTCCTAGCTGACTTAATTAAGAGTGGTAAGAAATAACATGTGTTGCTATTGTACAATACTATTGCTGCCCTTTCTCAAATTACCTGCTGACATTCCACACCTCTTCAGATGAAGTCTGGCTGCAGAATGAATGAGGACTTAGACAGAACATTTCTTGGATGATTTCATAGAATCATAGAATCAACCAGGTTGGAAGACACCTCCAAGATTATCCAGTCCAACCTATCATCCAGCCCTGCCCAGTCAACTAGATCATGGCACTAAATGCCTCATCCAGTGTTTTTTTTTAACACCTCCAGAGATGGCAACTCCATCACCTCCCTGGGCAGCCCATTCCAAGAGCAAATCACTCTCTCTGTGAAGAACTTCCTCCTAACATCCAGCCTAGACCTCACCTGGCACAGCTTGAGACTGTGTCCCCTTGTTCTGCTGCTGGTTGCCTGTGAGAAGACACCAAACCCCACCTGGCTACAACCTCCCTTCAGGTAGTTGTAGACAACAATGAGGTCACCCCTGAAGCCTGCTCTTCTCCAGGGTCAACAACCTCAGAGCCCTCAGCCTCTCCTCACAGGCCTTGTGTTCTAGGCCCCTCACCAGCATCGTCACCCTTCTCTGGACACATTCCAGTACCTCAACATCTCTCTTGAATTGAGGAGCCCAGAACTGGACACAGCACTCAAAGTGTGGCATGAGCAGTGCTGAGTACAGGGGCAGAAAAACCTCCCTTATCTTACTGGCCTGATCTAGGCCAGAATGCCATTGGCTCTCTTGGCCACCTGGGCACACTGCTGCCTCGTGTTCAGCCTATTTGTTGGCATGTATATCTGAGGACAAACTGTTTTAAGTTAAGATGGCTTTCCTTACCTTGGGACAAGATGGTCTCAGGAGGAGGCATTGATGAATTTATGACAATGCTGTCTATCTGTAGAGTGTATTGAGATAACTGGTTCCAGGGGGAACCTTATCAAGGGTGAAATATCAGAGATTCCCAAAACACCAGACATACATCTGTCAAGATTAACACAGTCAGCAAAGTCCCAATTACCTCATTACAACATATATCATCATTATAATGTGAAATTATCTCATTGTAATATATAGTATCATTATAATGTGAAAAAACACATCTCCTAGCTAGAGAAGCCCCCTACCCAAATCAGCTTCTTACCCTATGAGCACATGTAGTGAATTTAAAAGTAGGTGTATTTTTAAGATGAAGCAAGAAATAAACTGACCAATGGCTAGTTAGCAGGCAATGATGGTAGGCATAGATAATATATTTTACTGCATGAATATCTGCCACAAATTCCAACCAGGGTGCTAATTTTGTGGCATTATTACCTTTCACCCTTTTCTGTGCAGAACTGGAATAAACCCAGTATCTCAACTCTGTGTGTCACTTGTTTTTTGGCACACCAGGTAAAGAATCCAGTGCAAAATATCTTTGGTTGGAGCAGTATCCCTGTCAACAGTGAATTACAGGAAGACACTTGGCTTCACCTTGGCAATTCCAAATCTTTAATGCTTTACTGCTTTTAAATGTATTTATTTTAACAGCTGGTGATAAACTTGGATCAATAAAAGGGGTGATTTTCCCCCCAGTCATTGATCTTTTGTTCATAAATACATACTACTTACGTCGCTGGGAAGGCAGGGTGTGTCTGCTCAGTTTGCTGTAAGAATTGAGTCTACTTGGTCCCTGAGTTAACAAGCAAGTATTCACTTAATTGATATGAGTGAAAAGTGACTTTTGTATTTTATCAAATAATGCTTAAGCATAGAATCATAGAATCAACCAGGCTGGAGGAGACCTCCAAGATCATCCAGTCCAACCTAGCACCCAGCCCTGGCCAATCAACTAGACCATGGCACTAAGTGCCTCATCCAGGCTTTTCTTGAACACCTCCAGGGATGGCAACTCCACCACCTCTCTGGGCAGCCCATTCCAATGGCAAATCTTCCTCCTAACATCCAGCCTATACCTCCCCTGGCACAACTTGAGACTGTGTCCTCTGGAGAGGAACTTTTCATAAAGGTGTCTAGCAACAGGACGTGGGGGGGATTTAAGCTGAAGGAGAGTAAGTTTATCCTAGATCTTAGAAAGAAGTTCCTCAGTACGAGGATGGTGAGTCTCTGGAATAGGTTGCCCAGAGTGATTGTGGAACACCCTTCCTGGAGGTGTTTAAGGCCAGTCTAGATGAGGCCTCAAGCTACCAAGTCTATTTGAGAGGCACTCCTGCTCATGGCAGGGGGGATTGGAGTAGGTGGTCTCTGAGGGCCCTTCCGACCTAAGCCATTCTATGCTTCTTGGCACATCACAGCAATTCCATCTACGGCAGAGTTATTGGAGATAAAGTATCAATGCCTATGTTTTTCACAAGCATTCAGGATTGAAAGCCCTGGGAAGTTCACTAGTCCTCACACAGAGGCTGTTTTTTTACCCTTAGCAAAATTCTAATGAAATAGATCCTTCTTATAGTGGTTTTTTTTCTATACTATTTAAAACAGAGTCTGCAACTGCTTCAAACTCAGTAGGAAAGACAGCTAATGGCAGAATTTACAAAGTATTTCACACAAAAGAACAAGACATTAATGGAGAAAATTAGTGCCTGGTTTGGTAAATCATTACTGCTAATGCATATGCAAGTACATCTTTCCTGGTTTTTGAACTTAACCTGAGATGAAAGGGTCAAATTTCATATTAGTGATTTTACTCCAATTTAGCTGTCAATAACAGATAAAATAACTAAATTTCAAGATTCAGTGAGAACATGAAAATAGTCACTTGATGAGTAATTTATTTTAACAGTTTATACTAAATAGCTTGGAATAGTGATTATTATAATTTGCAGTTGTGTTTCATTTTTCAGCTGAGGATTGGATTTCAAAGACCTTTGCAAACATTATAATAGTTCTTTTCAAATGGCAGCTAAGCTTCACAACACCCACTGAAGCAGGGAGGTTGTAGGAAGCAGCTAGGAAACTGTGAGCAGAGAATTGTGGATGACTTGACAAAATTCAGGAGCAGGTCGGGGAACCTGGCACTCCACAACTAAACAGAGACTCTACATAATGACAACTCACAAAGTGTCCTAGATTAACATTTAAAAAATATCCTGAGGTAAGAATATCTTAGATTCTGGATTTTTGAACTTCTTTTCCCAGCAGATACTTAGCTGTTGCAGCCACTGCTCCACAGATGAGAGTCTACATATGTAGGGCACACAGGATTGAAAAATACTCTCTTGCTGGCCAATTACACATTGCAAAGGACAAAACAATTACTTCCCAAAAGAAAACAATTAAACAGAACCAACCTCCTTACATGATGTAACTTTTCAATGGAACATCCTTTAGTTTATGTATGTGGTTGGAGTTTATTGGTCAGGCGATTGATAAGAAAAAATACTTAAACAGTGACTCTGCTCAACAGAGGGGGATTGAGGGGTTAGGGCTACTAGGATCTTCTGTGAGTACTGTCATTAAGGATGCTCTGGGACTCTGTAATGCTGGGGATTCTACAACACTGTAATAAAGGACTTCTGAGGGGACTCCTGAGATTCACTTCTCCCTGTGTTCCTGGAATCTGGTGAGGCAGCAAAAGAGTTCATGCCACGTTTCTCACCCAATGGCTCTCCATTTTCTGGAGATACTACGGCTACATCAGCCTCCTGAAGTGAGCACAGGGAAGGGATTGTTGCATTTACCAATGGAAAGTTAGCTGAAAAGCATAAGTAGGAGCTGAAGGCTCATTAATTTGTTGATATGTGGCTACTTGCTTGCATTTGAACCTTAGAAAGGAGATAAAATAAAACTAATTCAGTAGACAACTGATTCAGAAAAGGTAGCATGTAACTTTAAAGTACTGAGAAAACTTGATCAGCTGGAAGTCCTGTTTCTGCAAATTTTCCTAACAGCAATTTTTATGAAGATTGAAGTCTACAAAAAGGAATGTCTAAATAAGATCTGACAAAAATAGAAGCTGACTAATCTAATGTAACAGGTGCATAAATGAAGGATCCCTAATTACTCTAATTTCACATTAATCACTGTTAGATGTATAGTCAAATGACCTTTGAGTACTAAGTCTTTGTGAGAAAGTAGAAAAGTTACTAACAGTTCCTCCTCCTCATGCAAATTAATGTCTCTCTGAATTCAACCACAACTTTGGCTAAGACTATTTTAGGAAAAAAAATATTTTAGGAGCCTTCCCATTTGCACTTTTCAGGTAAGGACTAACATTCTTGAAAGATGCATTCTTTCTTCTTCTGTGTCATCCCAAATCTTCCTGAAAAGGTGATTTGTGGGCCCAGGCCAACCTCATGACGTTTAACAAGGCCAAGTGTAAGGTCCTGCATCTGGGTCGGTGCAATCCCAGGCACAGCTACAGGCTGGGTGATGAATGGCTGAGAGCAGCCCTGAGGAGAAGGACCTGGGGGTCTGGGTTGATGAAAAGCTCAACATGAGCCGGCAGTGTGCACATGCAGCCCAGACAGCCAACCATGTGCTGGGCTGCATCAAGAGCAGTGTGGGCAGCAGGGCAAGGGAGGGGATTCTCCCCCTTTACTCTGCTCTCGTCAGACCCCACCTGGAGTACTGTGTGCAGTTCTGGAGCCCCCAACACAAGAAGGACATGGAACTGCTGGAGCGGGTCCAGAGGAGAGCCACGAAGATGATCAGAGGGCTGGAGCAGCTCTGCTATGAGGACAGGCTGAGAGAGTTGGGGCTCTGCAGCCTGGAGAAGAGAAGGCTTCGAGGAGACCTTAGAGTGGCTTTGCAGTATCTGAAGGGAGCCTACAGGAAGGCTGGGGAGGGACTATTGACAAGGTCTGGTAATGTCAGGACGAGGGGGAATGGGTTTAAGCTGGCAGAGGGGAGATTTAGACTGGATGTTAGGAGGAAGTTCTTTACAGTGAGGGTGGTGAGACACTGGCACAGGTTGCCCAGGGAGGTTGTGGATGCTTCCTCCCTGGAGGTGTTTAAGGCCAGGCTGGATGAGGCCTTGAGCAGCCTGCTCTAGTGGGAGGTGTCCCTGCCTATGGCAGGGGGTTGGAGCTGGATGATCCTTGAGGTCCCTTCCAACCTAAACCATTCTATGATTCTATGATTTCTCATAGGAACTTCTGAAAGGTTAAAAAAAAAAAATTAAACCCCTTGTGAAAATTCCTTTTCATAAATAACATTGTTGTACAGCATCCTTATTTTAGTGTGTCTCAAGAAATCCATCATACTTTCAGGTTTTTCTTTTTCCTCCTGACAGAATCTGCCAATAGTCTTTCCTCATCAGTCAAGACTCCCTTGACTACTATATATCAAGGGCCTCTTTTAAAATTTATCCTTTCCTGCACTGAAATTCTGTATTCCTTGCAGATCTGAAGGAGGGTTACTAGGTATTGCATTTTCAGTAGTACAAAGGCTTTGTCTTCAGCTGGCTTGTTAAGTCTTACACATTTTTGCTTCCTCTTCACAGCTCTGTCTTCACTAACTGTTCAGACGAATCGTCTACAAATTAATTTTCACCTTCTCTTCTTGATGTGAAATATCTACAAGTCTCACACAGCTATCTGTTTTGTTTGGGGCTTTTTGTATAGGTCATTGCTTAGGAGTGCAGTTATAACAACTTACAATTAGAGCTTGGTGTATCAGCCATGCTTTTTAATAGAAGGGATCCAAAACACATCGTCTACAACTGCTGTAGCAGTAGAACCTCTGTGACAAAGGTTCGGTCAGGTAGAGCTATCATTTGACTGCACAATTTTGCAAAGCCTTTGTGGAGATCTGCTCTTGGTGCAGGAGCAGTGAAAACATTCAGTGCACAAGCTTTGTCAAACTGCGGAAGACTGAAGGTGTCTAGTGGCTGCTAGGTTAACTTCTGATTTCATCCTCAGTGACAATTATGTTCTTTCAGCAGCGCTTGGTACCTAAGCCTCCATTAAAATGCTCTGTCTGTGTTTATTTTATGGCTATATACTTGTATAATAGTAACATAAAGCTACAGTGCTGAAATGTGACACCTAATGATCCTGTAGACAGGGGAGGGAAAAAAAGGTATCAATGCCTCTATCCACAAGTGCACAATAGTTTCAATTTTTGAGATTTAAGGGCTTAAAAAAACTTTCCTTCATACTCAGCTGTGATCTTTCAGCGTATGTTTAGCACTCACTTTATGGGTGCAATAAAGTAAAAGGTAACTCACTCTTTCAGCACAAATTAAATTTAACAGTTGCTCTGTTACAGGTGTTTTAGGTGGGGAAGATCCTGCTGGAAAGCTTTAAGGCCCTCTACAAATAATCCCAATATGCA
This sequence comes from Tricholaema leucomelas, assembly GCA_013400475.1. Lineage (NCBI taxonomy): Eukaryota > Metazoa > Chordata > Aves > Piciformes > Lybiidae > Tricholaema lacrymosa > Tricholaema leucomelas. The sequence continues at coordinate 93,635 of WAAF01019752.1, forward strand.
ACTCCAATAAACAAAGCATAATTGTCCCTGAAAGGACAGCAAAGGCAACGACTGCTTCTGCCAGCACTATCACAGTATCACAGTGTCACCAAGGTTGGAAGAGACCTCATAGATCATCAAGTCCAACCCTTTACCACAGAGCTCAAGGCTTAGACCANCCAGCTCCCTCAGCCTCTCCTTGTAGGGCTTGTGCTCGAGGCCTCTCACCAGCCTCGTTGCCCTTCTCTGGACACACTCAAGCATCTCAATGTCCCTCTTAAACTGGGGGGCCCAGAACTGGACACAGTACTCAAGGTGCAGTCTAACCAGTGCAGAGTACAGGGGCAGAATGACCTCCCTGCTCCTGCTGGCCACACCATTCCTGATGCAGGCCAGGATGCCATTGGCTCTCTTGGCCACCTGGGCACTGCAACGTCTCTCCATCCTAAGGTTATTGCTGAGGACGTTATGGAGGAAGCACAGAAGGGAGGCAAGAGAGAGATTATGCTTCCATTGTGAGTAGCATTTCCAGGTACCATTAAAAATAATTTATCTATCATTTTTTGTTCTCGGTGATTGCTGGATGAGATGAACATCTCACTTTTATGAGGGGCTCACTAGGAGTGCTGCCTCACAATCTTGCTCAGGGCTGTTTCAACGCCATATAAAGAACCATGCAATGCTAGGTATGCAACCCAGAATCACAAGTAATGAATGCTTTAGAAACCCAGTTCATTTTACAGTTAAAAGGTTTAATGAAAGAAATTAAGTCTCTTAAGAAACAGTCAATGGCCCAACAGTTTGGCTGAACAGGATGAATTGTGGGAAGCACCATTTCAGCTCTCTAACTGGGGGCCCAGGCCTGGAGGGTGATGTAAAATTTAATTGCTGTGATGCCCAAGAACCAGCACACTCTTGGTGCTGTTACGCATGTCAGGACATTCAGCAGGGAAGAGTGAAACCGTAGCAAAATCAAACTTTCAAACCTGAAGAATCTGGCCTCAAAAATAGTAAATTGGGAGGTCTCAGAGGTTTTGAGCTTACTGGAGAAGACAGATCAGATATATAATCTCCCTTTCACCCATGTGTACAAAACATACAAGTTCTCACAAGTCATTCATTCGTTCAGCATAAGTTCATGCCTTGAGGCTTTGAGAGGACTATTTGATATAATAGTGGATCACATTAAGTGGTCTCTGACTCTTGTGCTCCTAAGACTGTAGGGCACAGAGACATCTGGTTCTCACAACATACCTACCTGAGAGCAACATAATTGAAATCCATGTCCTGTGCACTTCAGTTTCAAGGCATCATCACATTACTGGAACTTAATGCAAAGACTGCAAAAGCAGCAAATCAAATTAGAAATGTTTCTATGAATCTACCAAGATTTATGATAGACAATGTAGTTCTCAAAAATCTTTGGAAAGCCTTTAACTAGAAAACAAATTCATAAATTGACCAGTTCAATGTGAACTGCTCAATGGGCTTGGGTTGGATTGGTTTATTGCAAATTAAATGCAACCATCATTAATTCTTTGCCTCAAATTCTGTTCTCTCAGACTCCATGCTGAAGTTGCAGCATCTTGTGAACTGAAGGCTTTCTTCTCTTTCCAGCCTCTAAAAATTCTAGTGGAAACAAGACAATGTGAAATCAAGGCCCCAGAGTGTAAGAATGTGGTTTTTTCAGCATAGATTCATAGACTCAACCAGGTTGGAAGAGACCTCCAAGATCATCCAGTCCAACCTAGCACCCAGCCCTATCCAGTCAACTAGACCATGGCTCTAAGTGCCTCGTCCAGTCTTTTTTTGAACACCTCCAGAGATGGCAATTCCACCACCTCCCTGGGCAGCCCATTCCAATGGCAAATCACTCTCTCCTCTTCTCCAGGCTAAACAACCTGAGCTCCCTTAGCCTCTCCTCATAGAGTTTGTTTTCCAGGCCTCTCACTAGCTTTGTCACCCTTCTCTGTACACGTTCCAGCATCAGGAAAGATACAGTATTTTACCCACAGAAGTAAGTGCATCTGTTCTTTACTTTGATTGTTCCACAGCTGGTAAAATCTGATTTCTAACCATTCTTGAGGTATAGGCTAGCTGGACTGTAATGGGATATTTCTGACTCTTTTTCTAGTTGCTTAGGCCAGAAGGAAACGGTGATGGTCATGGCAAGGCCCACTTCCACTGACCATGTCTGTACAGAATTCTACCAAAAGACAACATAAAATAGCTCTAGTTCAAGAGCTGGAAAAGTTACATAGTAGGCATTGGGTCACCTATTTTTTTTTGTCTGTTATCTTCAAGGATTTCCAAATCAAGTATTTATCCAAAGCAGTAAAAACTATTCAAACTTTTTCAAGATAAACTCCACTCTACTTATCCAGTTCTTCTGCATACATTTCTTGCACACCTGTTTCTTGACTCTTCCACAGAAAAATCTGTCTGCAGGAAGGAGAGAGAAGAATACACAGGCAAATCTCAGCAAGAGACCAGGACCAAGGAATTATCTGTTGCATCTACTGTTCCTTTATAAATCTCTGGTTCTTAGTTCAGAGCTTTTACTTATAGCTTAGAGAACTCTTTAAAGGTTTGATCTTGGTCAGGCAGCAGTAAATGAGTATCTCAGGATGGCACAATATTTTCTTCAGTCGGGAGCTAGAGCTGGCAATTTCAGACCAGTCACCTGCCCTGTCTTGTTGCAAAAGTATTTGCATAGGGATATTGCAAGAAAAAACATTACTACTTCCTAAATTTTCCCCTTGAACTTTAAAGTGTTTCAGAAAGTTGTGAAACTTTTTAGCTTCTTTGCAATCCAGAATCTTGTCAACCTAGGAATGAAATTGAACCATTGAAAAATGCCATCTTCAAAGATATGTCAAGAGGGAGGGCACAGGCTCTTCCCAGTTGTGCCCTGTGATAGGACATGGAACAATGGATGTAAACTACAGCACAGGGAGTTCCATCTCGACATGAGGGAGAACCTTTCAACTGTCAGGGTGCCAAGGAGGCAGAGATTCAATCTGGCCTGGTCAGGACATATGAAAAATATAATTATTTTATTTTCCTGGAACCCCATCCCCAAAACTATATACAAAGTTAATTTAGTTTATTAGCAGATTCAGTTTGATCAGGAATGTATTCCAAAAAAAATGATATTATAGATAAGTTTAGATATTTAGGAAGTCAGGAGATGGAAAAGGCTAAGCTATAAACACAGCTATACCGCACTATCAATCAGGCTAAGCAGAAGATTAAGGGAAAAGCTTACTCACAGAGGTGAGATAGACATTTGGCAATGGTCCCTTACTGAACTCCTCTGCAGGAGCAGCCTTCTGATGTTGCAGGCAATATCCAATAATAGAGATCCATGCTGCAGAAGTCCGAGATGAGTCACAGAGCTGCCAAACTTGGAAATGTCTTGAGCACTTCTTCAGAGGAGAGCCAAAACTGCTAGGGTCCCCCAGTCCAGGAGGCAGCCAGGAAGCTGGCTGCTGATAGGGTCTGAGAGAGGGTGGTGCAGATGTCACCAGCTCTCTCTCTGTAAGGACCCCAGGCTTGCCAAACATGCTGGTTTGCACAAAAGGGTGCAAAAGTGGGGAGAACCATCCAAAAGCAGGGATGGGATAAAACCAAGAGCCATACAAAAGGTAGGAGCCATCCAAAAGTGGGGATGGTCCAATCACGGTAAGAGCCTATCTGGCTGGGCACTCTGTTAAGGCAGAATCCCTTTCAAGATGGGAACTCTTAAGGTGGGAACTCTTGCTCTATTAATCCTTTTTTTAGACAAAGAGTCCATTTACCATCTATACTGGGCACAAAACCACAGCCAATCACCAGCCCGATCTCAGCACAGGCTTGCACACAGGTCAGCCCACGTGCCGTAAGGCACCCTTTGCTGTCCCCCTTTGAGCATGCAGGGCAGGGTGGGGGGAAGCAGATACCTGTGCCTTTCTTCTCTCATTCAAAGTGAGAGGGAGAAGAGAGGAATTTGGGGTATCCTTGGATAAAGAGTAACGGAACACTGGAGCAGGTTCCCCAGGGGGTTGTGGAGTCTCTCTAGAGATTTTCAAGACCCATGTGGATGTATTCCTGTGCAACCTGCACTAGATTATGGTCCAGCTTTGGCAGGGGGGGGGTTGGAATTGATTATCTCTGGAGGTCTTTTCCAACCCCTAACATCCTGTGATCCTGTGATTCGGGGCCGGTGTGGGAGAAAGGGGGGAAATCCTAACAAAATGCAGTGATGAGAGGAATTGATGCTACTTTCAGTTTATCCCTAGAGGCTGAAGAAGCTTTTTCAGGTTTCTTCAGGTAGCTACGGTTTACAGCTCTAAAGCTGCTTTAAAGATCTTTAAGTCCTAAGATGGCTTTTGGGTGGATTTTTAAGCTAGCAAAAAGAATCCCTGATATTATTCATGTGTACATCTCAAGTACTGCCTAAGTGGTATCTGAGGATACCACTTCAATATATGGCTGCTTCAGCTCACTAGAAACATGAAGATAAACTCAATTTAAGTGAGTCTGTGTGTTAGTAAAGATCAAGAAAGACATTTTAGGCGACAGCCATGCAATAACTCTGTCACTGTTGTTAATGCAGTTCCCATCCAGTACTCAATCTTTCTGCTCCAAGAATGAGAAGAATAGGGCCATAAAACAGTGAAAGCCAAGCCAGAAAAGCTGAAAAGAACAGTAAGAATGTAAAGTGCTTCTAGGAATAAGTCCTTTTAGCAAACCAGACTAATGTAGTATGATGCCTTATGCTTGCTATATAAACATAGTAGGATTCCTTGCTCTGAACTTGAATATGTTTACAATGAGCTCTACAAAACTCCACAAAGAGCTGAGTTTCTACTCCTGGCCACAGCAAAGCAGGAGTTGGTTATTTCTCTGACATGATACTAACGTAAAGGCTGGGGAATTTGCTGCTTGGTAGGAAATTTCCCACTACATAAAATTTCATCAGAAACAAATAAGATTTGCAAAAAAAAATTAAGAAAAATCCTATTTTCATGTGATAGCACAGAAATGGAAAACATAGCACTGAATATGCTCCAAAAGAAGGTCAGGTGAATCAGAGCTTGAGGGATTTTTTTGTCTACATTCTGCAAAGCTTCCTATTGGCATCTCAGTCAGAGAACTCAATTTATTTGACTATTCTTAAGCTGATTTAACATAGTTTTCTTGCTCAGAGTTCTTTTTATTTTATACTTTCTTTTTTTTGATAAAGCAATGTTTTTTCTGTCTAAATGTAACTGTGTAGTAAGACTGAGCTATTTAGAATTCTAGGGCTTTGCTCTGCTGCTCTTTAAGTAGTGCATAGAATCATAGAATGAATCATAGAATGGCTTAGGTTGGAAGGCACCTCAAGGATCGTCCAGCTCCAACCCCCTGCCATAGGCAGGGACACCTCCCACTAGAGCAGGTTGCTCAAGGCCTCCTCCAGGGAGGAAGCATCCACAACCTCCCTGGGCAACCCATTCCAGTGTCTTACCAAGCTGCTACCAAGGTGAAACTAGATAATAATGTGCTACACACCTTTACAGTGTACAGTTCTCAGAAAATCAGAATACCTGTGTTCTCAATGAAAAGCAAAGAATCCAGTCAAACCATCAAAGATGAGCAGATAAGCCTATAGAATCATTTCACTAAGTTCTGTGAGTCTGAGAAAGAAAAGACCTTTTGTAGTTCTAACTTAAGAATCAAATAGTAAAAAGTCTTTCCATAAGCAATAAATATATGAAAATAAGCCAAATTAAAACTAGCTTTCTTATCTTCCTTTGCTTTGGCAGTGACATTATGGGGGGAGAGCTCAGCTGCCATTTATGAAGAGCACACACTTCTGAATGACACATTTTATGACTTTTTATTTTAGTCTCCCATCCATGAGCATGGATAATGTTTTGAGGTATCATTGTTTTCACACCAACCAACAAATTGATATAATATCACAGTATCACCAAGGTTGGAAGAGACCTCACAGATCATCAAGTCCAACCCTTTACCACAGAGCTCAAGGCTAGACCATGGCACCAAGTGCCACGTCCAACCTTGCCTTGAACAGCCCCAGGGACGGTGACTCCACCACCTCCCTGGGCAGCCCATTCCAGTAGCCAATGACTCTCTCAGTGAAGAACTTTCTCCTCACCTCAAGCCTAAACTTCCCCTGGCACAGCCTGAGGCTGTGTCCTCTCGTTCTGGCGCTGGCCACCTGAGAGAAGAGAGCAACCTCCCCCTGGCCACAACCACCCCTCAGGTAGTTGTAGACAGCAATAAGGTCTCCCCTGAGCCTCCTCTTCTCCAGGCTAAACAATCCCAGCTCCCTCAGCCTCTCCTCGTAGGGCTTGTGTTTGAGGCCTCTCACCAGCCTCGTTGCCCTTCTCTGGACACACTCAAGGATTTCAATGTCCCTTCTAAACTGGGGGGCCCAGAACTGAACACAGTACTCAAGGTGTGGTCTAACCAGTGCAGAGTACAGGGGCAGAATGACCTCCCTGCTCCTGCTGGCCACACCATTCCTGATGCAGGCCAGGCATTTTGTCACATGGATGGTGAAGTGTTAAAATAAGATCAGTTGAAACATTTATCACATTCTTCATTATCTATGTCCTGTGAAATGAATATTTGAATAATTGAGAAAGCAAAAATTTTCTGTATGAGGATTTTTTTTTATATAAGAATTGAATAGAATTACCTTCTGCTATCTGAATTTCTGTAAGAGGAGGATTTTCTTTTCTGTTGAAAACCATCAGGAGTCATGAAGGGTATCCTAACATATTTCTTCCAAGAAAGACTTTTTCTATTTTGTATTTGATATGGAAATTCCTCTTCCCATCCTCTCTTGACTTCCAACTTATTAATGTTTGGTTTAAAATAATCTTCAAGTCTCAAACCTGAACTCTCTGCCAGTTCTCAAACCAGCCTCCTCTGCAGATCATTTCATTAGTACCTTCATTTACTGAAATCTTTGCCCTATATTAGCAAGCATAAAATATTGAAAGGGGACTGACTCTCATGGAGAAGCCGAGCTTCCTTGTAGGGTCTCTTTTAAGCCAGTGCCACTGATTACAGGGTGACTCCCAACATATTCAAGTCTGCTGCATTTTGGCCAGGCCCACCAGTTCCTTTCATAAAGAATTGAAAGATGCAAAGCCAGTACTGAAATTTTCCACTGCCACAAGAGAAATTTGTGTCACTGAAAGCAAAACACAATTTTAATCATCATAGTATCATCAGGGTTGGAAGAGACCTCACAGATCATCAAGTCCAACCCTTCACCACAGAGCTCAAGGCTAGACCATGGCACCAAGTGCCA